>VWZW01005875.1:2084657-2216172 GCA_013397115.1 Edolisoma coerulescens
TCGCGCCCGGGTGAGTGCGGGGCGGGGGCGGCGCGGGCAGCCTGTGGCGGGACGCGGCTTTCGCGCTTCTTCCGAGGGGGCCGGGCCGGGCCCAGCTCACAAAGGCCCTTCCTCCGAAGCTCTGCCCAGGGAAGCTGCCGTGCGCGGAGAAGGAGGAGGAAGCGGCCGGGGAGGTGCCGAGGGATCATGCTCCACTCCCGTGTTTCAGAGCTGAGCCCTTCGCTGTGAGCCCTGTCTCAGAGAGCTGTGCATCCTCTCCTGCTATGTCGGGGTTCTCTAAAAACTGCTCTTACTGGAAAAACTACGTGGAAATCACAAAATCACAGAATGAGTCACGTTGGAAAGGACCACAGTGGGTCATCTGGTCCAATCTTGCTGCTCATCCAGGGTCGCCCTGCGGCACGTTGAATGGGATTGAATCCAGACGGTTCTGGGATATCTCCAGTGGGGGAGGCTCTACAGTCTGGAGAACCTCTTCTAGTGCGCGGTCACCAGCACAATAAAGTTGTTCCCGTGTTCAAGTGGAACTTGCTGCGCATCAGTTTCTGCCTACTGCCTCTTGTCCTAATAAACTCTTTAGTTTGGCAGTTAGGTTGGTGCAAAACTCGGGGGGTGATCAGATCATTTTGTGCTCAGTAGAAGGAATTTTAATGGGAAACAGCGGTGTGGCAAGGCATTTTAAAATTACTAAGTACCTTACGCATAATATTGGCAGCCTAAATGTTTTAATACTGTAGAGGTTTTAGTCTATAAGGTTTCACAAATATAAACAAGATGTTGTAGTTTTAATTCTGGGAAGAGCAAGGGACTAAAGGAGACTTTTTTTCCCGTAGTTTAGCAGTGGGTTTGTCTTGATAAGGCTGAATGTTGGGGTTGACTTTTAAATTCTTAAGTGCCTGATAGATAGTGGGCCTCTCAGATTTCTAGGTTAAATTGGGCTAATAGCCTGCTACCCTGTACTTTAAGCAGATTTTTTTTTTCTCAACAGGAAACTAGTGAAACACTCTACTTCCTCTGTTGTATGATAACAAGCTATTTTGTTTGATTGCAGTTATCTTGATTTTTAGGTGGGAGCAGCCAGGCCTAAACTTTCTTGATTGAAATTCACTAGTATATGTAAAACATCTGTGTAAGGGGGTGCTTTCAAAGGTTCAAGAAAAAAACCAGTCTGATGCATTTTTTTATCAGTCAGTAATATAATGTGCTACTGAGGAGGTACAAGCTGTGTGTTTCTTGCTATAGAGATATCTGAGATAAGACTGTGGCTTTCCTTTTGTGCCACATCAGCATTCTGCTCTCTCCATCTGGTGCAGCATGGACAACCTTTAATACCTGATGTAGAACAAAGGTATTGTAAATGATAGGTCAGACTAAAAAAGATCTTAAAATTACGAACTGAAATTTTAAAATGCCATGTGCATGTTGAAATTCATCTTGCTAGCGCTGAATAGAATAGGAGATAAAGTTATCTGTTTTTTCATTGTGTTAGCTAAGCATTTGGAAGGAAAACCAAATTAAAAATATTCTAAGTGAAAAATGTAATCAATTTAAAGTAGTCTGGGTCTGATGTAGCAGCATTTTAGTTTTAGCTTTGCTCAATGTTAACTTCAGGACTGGAATGCACCAGTTTTTATACAGTGTTCTTATTGGATTTGCATAGTCTTGAGTCACTTGATTATAATTAGCAAGTCCTTGCTTTGAGACAATTGGAAAATAAATGATGTTCTTTATTACCATTGTTCTTTGCTTCTGGAATATTTGTGTCTTACATGACTGAAAGACAGTGTTTGATATTGACCATTGCCAGGCGCTATGCTTCTGGAATTCTGATTTTTCAGTATGGTTCCTCTGTTGCGTGTTGCAGTGGTATTTACTGGGTGAGTGCAATGGAAAAGTTCAAGTGAAGAGGTAGAATAAGCATGACTTAGGGGTAGTAGAACTGGTCAGCAATTGAAGACATAACTGCATTTCTTTGGTCACTTTAAAGTTTTTTTGGCAAGCATTTAATCTCTTGCCTGTGGCTTCCCGTTTTGTGGAATTGAAATAATAACATTTGGCTAACTATCAACAATATTTCAGTGTGTGTTATGATTTTGTATTATTAAAACGCAGATGTGATTGAAGTAAGTAATATAGCTTAAATTTATTCATCATCTGCAGAAGGTGCCCTTTTTTAAATCCAGACTATCCAGAATGGTACATGCTATGCTGCCTTCAGAAAAATGAACTTGGCCAGTTTAGCCCTGAATTCTCTATGAACCAAAGGTATTTGCAAGTATGAAACACTGTAGAAGTACTGTTTCTGTTTTTCTTTTTCATTAGAACATGAGAACATAAGGTGATGAAACCTTTTTATTTGAGGATAAACAATATGAATGGCTGAGTTTTCTTCCATGTCAGTTAGGTTATATTTCTGGAAATAAAGACATCATTTAGCACAAGTCTCTCCCAATTAAGAAGACACATTTCTAACTTTTGGTTATTTTTCTTTTATATCAGGCATGAGATGAAATCTTTTTCTGTGCGAAAGTAATTTTGCACATTTATAGCACTTAATTTTCTTGTCGTTTGGTTACCCACTTTTTAACATTGTCAGGGGTGCAAACTTTCCCCAGGGAGAGTCCAAGGCAGGCAGGCAATAGGTAGCTTTTGCTTATTCTAGCAGAGGTAGGCTTGCATCACATACCAGACTGGAACTTGAGAGAGAAAGATGTCTAACCTTTTAGGACTGTAAATAACAGGGAGTACAGGAAGCAGTTAATGAAAGGCCTTTGATGTTAATGAAGCATAATTTTGATGGGTAGCAGGAGCAACAAATAAAATGCCAAAAATCCTACACTGCTCTGTATTAGTGCCAGTTACTCATCAAGGTTAATCATTCTGAAGCTGCTACAGGTATGTCAGGATTCTCGGTTGGGTCAGTATTAATGCTTTATGCAGATATTTAAATAAGCGTTTCTAATATTAAATGATTGCCGTACTGATGGGACAGACTATTGTAAGGGTCTTGTTTGGTTCACATTAGAAGAGTCTTCCAAAATATTTATTACCCGTATATTTTACCTGGGTGTCTTTGTGTCTTACCACGTACCTTTAGTAGAAAAATTCACATTCTTCTACACAGCATATTTGTGTTGTAATAAAAATATTGTTTAAACTATCTGGATCCTAGTGAAGCAAAACTTGTAATTTTTTGGTTTTGGAGAAGATAGCAGGAAAGAAGTGGGGATTTGTTCTCTAAAACCATAGATTTTTGTGTCATTGCTTGATATTTTTTGTGCCAGAAACTTGATTATGTATTTTTTTAAAAGTATCTTCTTTTGGTTATCTAATGTCACATAGGCTTAGGGCCTAGTTGACTGTCCACTTAACCCCAGACCCCCGTACCATGCATTTTACAGTCTTGCAAAGGGAATAAAGTGCTAATGAGTTGCAGTTTATTTTAAAATGGTGACACTTTTAACAAACTACGGGAAAAACAGCTTGCTGTTTGTTAGACACAGATGTTTTCATAATATCCTGACAAATACTTAATGACATTATAAGAGTCTAAAAAAAACCCCTCTGTGCCAAACATTGAGGATTGTTGAATAACACTTAACAATCTGAACTTATTGTATCTCTTGTCTAATTCCTTTTTATACCTGAATTCGTCCCATTATTTTTTTAGTAAGTTTTGGTATGCATCTTTCTGGCTTGTTTCTTGTGTCTCTTTTTTTCATATTTTCCCCCTTTCCTTTCTGCCATGTACTGTGATACCAAGGAACATTAAAAGAAGACTATCTCTCTGGTGTTTGGTTGAACTGGATATTGAAAAAGATGCAAGTTCTAAATGAGGGCTTTTGTCTTTCATTGCCTTCTCTTTCTTCTGTTCCTAGGCACCTAACAAGTTGGAAGCTCGCAGTATAGTTCATTGCACTGAATGGTAGAGGACAATGTTCCTTTTCTTTATGTGACCATGTTTTCACAAAAATTGTAGGAGCTTCTTTATCTAAGAGAATCAAGCTGCTCAGTCAGGTTTGGTTGGAAACAGGCATCAGGCTTGGAATTTACCAATAGTGTGGTTGTAGCAGCCTTGTGTATGCAGTTTTTCTCAGTGTGGCTTTCTTAGACTGTGGTTTCTTGATTGCTTCAGGCTAATACGAGAGTTGGCTGGAAGGGATGCTCCAACTTGTGTGCCTTCAGCTTGCATTGAATAGTAGGGTGTTGGAAATCATGTAGCTAAAGATGGCTTGGTTTCTCATTTTCTTTTCTTTCTGTCCTTCCCACCCAACCTCCTGTAAAATGATCCATAGTAATCAATTCCTTCATTTTGTTCAGTTGCTCCAACAGGAGTGTGGTGTAGGGAAAGGGGGAGTAATTTATCCTTTCAGCAGTAGCTGATATATAGATCAGATCAAAGTGATTGTGTAAATGCCAGTAGAGTCATCAAGGGAATAAATGGCATGTCAACACCAGGGAATAACATTTTTGAGGTTGTATATGTTTCGTATGGCATTTTGTATGATAGTCTTTAGTAACATTCTTATTTTTACAAGGTTTCTCCCAAACTGGGGGATTTTCTGCTCTCTTAGTTTGTACTATGAGTTGCTCAAGGATTTTTTGCTGTGCGTGAGTGTATGGGCCAGCAGTCAGAATGAGATAGCTCATGGTACCGTTTTATGCATCCCATTGTAGAACAGCAGGTTACAGCAGTTTGAAAAAAATGTTGGTTTGTAGGTGTCTGTGCTTGAAACAGATTATATTTTTACCCGAATGGTAATGGATTTTCTTTTTTAGTTATTGCTGTCTAGTTTCTTTAGGGTAGTTTTGAGCTTTACTTTAATACTAGGGTTGTTTAGAAAACCAGTCTTTTTCAAAGGCAAATGTGCATGTTGTTTCTTCTCAGCAACTGCCACATGGTTTTCTGTAATTGTCTTCTTCTGAAGAGAAAATGTATGGACAAAAATTCTAACCGGAGGACTGAAAAGAGACCTTTAATTTTTATGTTGCACAATACATAGCCATTTGGATTGGGAGGGATTGTAAAAGTTTGAGGAAGGAAGAAAGTGACAAGACTTTAGCTTTAATTGCTCTGAAAGTTTGTCTTGACCCAAAGATTTTTTTTTTCTCTTGAGCAATCTCAGTAGTACAACTTGCATGCTTACTTGGACCTTTCTGATTTGATGACTGTGTGTTTGGTGTTAACTTAAGGGCTCATGCTAGTAGGGATCACAGCTGTTTGGATTTTCAAAGTCAGATTTTCCTAGTGGAAGATTCCACTTAGGTAAATGCCTAATGCAACATTTAAACTTGCTAAATAAAAGTGAATATGGGGTGATGGTATTGCGAAATTTTAAACATCAACAAGAATATATAGAAATATTTGCAGATTGGACATACTAGCCTCAAGGCTCAGTAAAGAGCTGCCAGCTTTTAATTTTTGGGACCTCTTTAGGAAAATGATAGTAGACAATTCATTGTAAGTTGTCACTTATAAAATATTCTTACAGATACCTGTTTTGTGTTGTTAGAAGTATTAAAGGTTAATTTAGGGTCTTCTACCATATATGGATAGCTGAATTGGCAGTAGTTGCCTTTTAAAGCATGTAGAGGAGCATGAAGTGACTTCCTGGAGAGCAGGTAATGCATTACAGGTTACAGTTCAGGGATCTTGATTAGCCATTTTGTCTAGGTTTGGTTTTGCTGAAGTTAGACCTGTGGAATTGGAAATAGGGGAAGGATAGAACTGTTACCGGCAGGAGACACTACTAGTCTTCAAAAGGCTTTGGAACATTGGGAGGGTTCCCCCAGTTTCCTTTAACACAGTGTTGCTATGTTAAAGGAGATGATGCCTTTTTTAAGGCAAGAATTGGGATATTGCCAGGTCACTATTGCACTAGTATCTTAAAAAACAAAACCGAAATTGTTTTTCTACAAGTGTTTTGGGAAAAACTGTAGCATAAAGCAGTGATTTTGACACAGTAGAATTGAATAATGCCTATTTGTTTGCTTTCTAGTGCTTCCTAGTTTAAAAATTACATCTAAGACTTCACAGCATTCAAAAAGGTGTGAAAGGCAAATGGTCCTAGTCCAAGCTTAATGGAGTGAACACTCTGGATTCCCATTCACGGAAGGGCTGGGGGGGCAAGTGGTCCTAGCCAAGGAAAGCATTGCTCAAGAAAAGAGCTTCATTAACTTTACAGCTATTTATCACACTTACCCTTTCTAAGCTGGGCAGCTTTCTTAGCTGTTGTCCTCTGCTTTCAGAGTGTGTCAGGTTTCTGGGCTCACATGATGCTGTTGCTGTCATATGGTTGTTGTCAAATGTGGAGCTGCTTCTCCTCGTTTGAATACTGGTGTAACTTAGGATAGTCTGGTTCATAATTGCTCTTAAGGGTGTTAAGAGTTGTTAATTTTTCCTATGTAAGTGTGTTCATTTGGTTTAACCGTAAGTCTCAGAGGAAAGCATGCAGGATGTCGTGTTGAGATAAGTTTGTCACAGTGTCTAAAAAGGGAAAAGATGGGAGGAAGCTGTTAGACTTGATTGTGCATCCTACAGTAAGCCTCTTCCTGTTTTATTTTTTGTTTGGAAGTAACAGACAAAGGGACTGTGATTGCCTAAGTGTGTGGTTTCAGTGGGGAAGGTGATAAGATGTTTGGAGAAGGTGTAGTATTCTGTTAATAGATGCAGCTTTCCGAGGTAGAGGGGGCGAGATCACAGGATCCTCCCAGATTTCTTTGCACAGGAAGAAGCAAAGCCCGTGTTTATAGCTTTGATGTCAGCTCTGTGTGTGTGTTTGAAATGGTCTCTTTCTCAGTTGCTTCTCTGCTTTGGTGTCCAGGCTGTTGTGGTGTTCATCTGTTGCTGTTTCTCTCGATGTGAGCCTACAGGTGCAGGAGGCAAACCAGATTTGTTCCGGTAATGTTCTTGACTGGGTGTAGGAGGAATGCAGTGGTAAGTTGGTCTGAGATAAAGGGCAATTATGTGCCTTTACCTGAAGGAGAGTTGTATGCCTGAAAAAAACAAAAACGAGTCAGAGCTGGGATTAGTACAAGACTGTTGTCACCTGCATTTGCAGCAGTTCATCTGTGAGTACCATTCTTTAGTAAGTGATGTGAAAGTTGTAGTGTGGTTTGAGAAAACTACAAGTTTAGGTTAATTATTGTCCTGTCAATTAGAAGGCTGTACAGTCACCACTCAGTCACTTTTTTAATAAGTGCCACTTAGGTTGCCAGGGTTCACCGTATATATTTATTTCCTATGCATAGATTTGGATTGATCCTGCTGTCAGATGAATATTCCTCAACTCTCAAGTGGAGTTTTGCAGCAAGTATTTGGGAACTGCTGCATGACTGCTAACGCTGCAGTCAGAGAGAAGTGGCAATAGAAAAGCAAAAGCATAAAAGTAATGTCAGTAGTTGATAACAATAATGGGGGGAATGGACTGCAGAACTGTTTATTGCTTTAGTGAATTACTGACGTATAATAGCCTGTTTTCTTCTGTGATTATTAGAAGTAGTTAATACTAAAGAAAGAAGTTACAGAGTTACAAGATTGCATCTTTCCACTTCTGACTTCATTGTGTGTGAACTTCATTGTTTTGAAGGGGTTCTATGTAAAAGCACTGAGAACTGTATTTTTACCTTTTCCCTTTAAAAAAAAAATTAGTTTTGAAATAATAATACTTCTGGTTTAAAATGTTCTAAACAAAATTAAAAACACATTGTAAGTAATATTTGGAATATTTACTAGATCTTATGCAAAGGGCACTGCAAGCCCACTTGCCTTTTTTTTTTTTTGTACCTTTTTATTATACATTGTTAACTCTTAGCAGTGGTTTTTTGAAACATGCACAAAGCTGTTTACAGATGTCTGCGTAGAAGGTGAAAGTGGGTTATCTCCTTGCTTGTAATGCAGACTCTTCTCCAGAAGTAAATGGAAATACTTAAACCCTTGGAAATCATGGAAATAGACTTACTTCAACCTTAAGATGTTTTTTTGGATTATAAATAAAACCCAGAAACTCTGGGCCTGTGTTTCTCTTGGCATTCATGACCCTAGTCTAAACCTGAATAGGTATTTTGCCTGAAAAGTGGAAGAAAAAAGTTCACAACATATATATATTCGCAGCTTATAGTTGTGAATAGTTTGTATTTAACGGGAAAAATAATCTCAAGACCAGTAATTTCCCCACTAGCTTTAGAGAACTGAGATGATGCCTTGAAGTGCGAACTGTGCTTTCTTTGAGCTGCTGCTCACAGCAGTTATGTAGTTGTCCAGGCTAGGGCATGGGGGTTTGTTTGGGTTTGGGGGGATTTTATCAAAAGGCCTGACTTGTTTGGGTGAGGCCTTTGGGGCTCCTGCTTATTTGAAATACAGCTGTGTTTGCTGTCCTTGAGTGGAAGTCAAGTGACTATTGTTCTGGGCTGATGAGACATGTTTCCTCAAACATCTTGAAGAGGCTGTGGGCCCTGTGTTGCCTGTAGCAACAAGGGCCATGTATTCTTGTGAATCCTTGATATTTTTAATCGATTATTCAAGGACTCTCTCAGCTTCCTCACAGATATTAATGACGGTTAAATAAATATGTAAATCCAGTTGTTAAATACTCTTACATGGTGAGACCAAGGTGATTTAGACTTTGAAAAAAATCCTTGCTACAAAACTGGAGTCCTCTGTAACAAAGGCTGTTGTTTGAGGTAAATTGATCTTAATGGCTCTTAATACTGGTTCTAAATGCTGCAGACACACACCACAAAATACTCTTCCGGTGTAAGCAAACAAAAATGTCAGTGTTTCAGAAATCTGACTAATGAAACTGTAGAAGCTGGCTTTAGGCTGAATCTGACTTCATCTGACAACTAAAATATTTTGTGCTCATATTTGTTCTAGATCAGTTGGTTGGTTGATTCAGTAATGGTTGGTATTAATAATCATTGGTCTGAAGATGTGTTCATTTGGTATTTTTACCCCTTGACAGTTTGCTACTAATACCCCCTTGAGCATTCTGCAGAACCAGGGCAGTGACTTCTGTTAACCTACATTCCAGCATCTCCTTTTGCTGCATTGGTACACTTAGACATCTAATGCTAGTTGGAAGGGCATATGGCATCAGATTGAGGACAGCAGCTTTAAGCAATCACAGTGACAACTTGATCTGTGTGTTTCTTGTGGTTTTTGATGTCTCTATACCAAACAGATCTGAGGAAACCCAGCAATTGCTTGGCTGCCAACACTCGCATGAGATACAAGTCAGTACAGGGCAGTAGCTTCATCTTTTGCACTATATTGCACTATATTATCAATGCCTATGCATGGTACCTTGAAACAGACTTTAAGATAATAAATAAAACTTATGTTTCGATGACTTGGAGTTGAACAAGCTAGTCTTGTCAGATAGGCAAGATAAATGCTAACAAAGTGGCCTAGTTGCTGTGGAGAGAAAATGTGAGTTGTTCAAACTGCATCTGTCTTTCCCCAGTCTTAGCCCTGTTTGTAAAACATTAGCAGCTTTGGTCAGTCACCCTTGCTGGTGACTTAAGCTGCTCTTATCAGCTGCTTGACTCTAAAACCAGCAGAAAACTTGGTTAGGACTGGTGAGTTCTATCTTGCAGTGTACTGACACAGTCCTTTCTGGAAGTGCCAGAGGAGGGGGTGGGCTTTCAGAGGAAACATGAGGGTGGGGAGTAAAGAAAGTAGGCCATTGCCTTTCCTCTGGCACCATGTCATTGGAGCAATTACCTCTGGAAGTGAAGCCAAGCTGTAATAGAAGGCCATGGCTACTGTGCAGTCAGGTTAGACTAGTTCTGAGTAACAGAGAGAACTCTCTATTCCTGTGTTATGCTGGAGTATCCTTAAGATACAGAGCTTTACTGAAGACAACTACAAAAAGATCTCATGGCCGTTGTACTCGTGTGCTGCAGCTGGCCGGCCCCTCCTGATGCAGGTTGTTAACTTGTCATGGAAAAAACATCTCAAGAAGCTTTTATTTCTCTTCTCCTGTAACTCCTTTACTTGCTGCTGGAAGTGTTAGATCGTGCTTGAAAAAACAACCAACCAATCAAAATAAAAAATTAAGCAATAATAAAACCTTTAGGGGATTGCTTTTTGTTTGGAGTGGGTTCCCTTCAGTGATTTGGCAAACTGGTTGCTACAACTGAGGAGTAGCACAGACCTGAGAAGTCTGTTTTTGCTTTCCAATGTAATTAAGTTACCAGGAAGAAGTGCCATGGTTGTGCTTGATACACAGTTCTTCCATTTGGAGTCAGCAGTAATGACCAGGCTTTAAGATTAGCAAAGGCATTGACTTCCTCTGTTAATAAAAGCAAAACGCTCAGATTGGATTTCATGAAAGCTTTCAGTTTTTTTTTTCTTTCCCATGCTGTTGACTTAAAGAAGATAATATTAAAAGACTTGGTTTAGAAACAGGATGTAAGTGTGGAAGTCCTGGAAGAACAGTGATGGTCACCTACATCCTGAGGCTGTTGGTAAATGTCTGTTCCTATTCATGATTGTGGCCACAAAAAATACAATTTTGCTTTAATGGCACACCTAATTTCTCTGTTGTTTACAAGCACATCTGGAAGGAATGTGAATAAGGGCTCAGAGTGGGTTTCTTTATTTACTAGTTCAAGTTTCATTATACCGAAGAAGCCACATGGGTAGTTTGTTGCAGTCATTTAGCTATCAGGCTCGGTATTGGAATGATCTACCATCTCCACAGTTGCCCAAAAAAAAAAAAAAAAAGTGCTTGTCACAGCCCAGTGGTTCTTACCCAGTTGCTTCACTTGGGTCATCTGCACAATTGGGACAGTTTGTAAAACTAGAAAAAGATTCTGCATCTTTTATGGCAGTTTCCTTGGAATGCTATTGTTGAAATAGCCAATGAGCTCTGCTTATCACCAGGTGGGTCCTGAAGAAGAGAAAGATGCTGTTAATGTTGCCAGCAGTAAAGTGTGCTGTAATTCCTCATATTTGGAGGGGGTGGGAGGGGGAATCTGTTTATTCTTTGTAGAAAGGGAGTAGGGAAAGGCTCTGTTCTTTTTAAGTGGGTTTCACTTACAACCCAGAGAACAGGAGAAGCTTGAACCCGTGTTTGATATATGTAGCCATTTAAAACCAGGCATGCACACTTCGATTCAGCTCACTTTTGTCTGATAATTGGCTTCGATCTTGGCCATTACATTTTGAAAATCCCTCCCTTCAACAGTAAAAGGAGAGCTTCCAGTTGTGAAATTAACAGAAGTCATTCTACTTGAGGTCTGTGTTTGTTCCTTTTTAGTAATTAAAGCACATGTGCTAAAATTTAACTATGCCTAGGCCTTAGTAGAGTTCAGGCTTGCTTTCTGCAGCGCTAAGTAGTGTTGGGCTTTTTCCCTGAGAGAAGTCTGCCTAAGATCCTGACAGCTGTAATTGAAATTCGACCATTTGGTTGTATGTTGCGCAGAAGTTTATCAGGTCTCTGAAGTTCTCCTCTGTCCTTTGGGTTAAACATCACAGAGAGCAGTATGACAGAGGACTTGGTATCATGTACTTTTTATTTTATCTCCAGCACATCTAAGTGTGGCCAGGAGTTCTGGTTATGTTTAGATTTTGCAGGGGCGAAACTGCTATTTAGTGGTCATGCTTGGTATGAGATAAGGTCCAGAGGTGCTGTTTAGGAACAGTATCAATGAATAATTTAGAACTCTAATTTTCTTATAAGAATCTTTGCTCTTGCGTGTCCAATTTTGAATCACACCTCAGCCCAGGAGTATGCCAGCTTCTCCTGTTGCATACCTGGAGAGTGAGGTTACCTTGACTGTGAAGTAGAGAATGTCTAGAGATATTCTGCCTTCTAAGCTGGCATTGAAAGGCTTTTTTCTCCTGAACTATTGAAAACCAATTCATTTGGGGTATAAACTCAGTCACTGTAATCTCTTAAGCATGTTTCTGTAGCCTGTGCTGTTGGGTGGGTTTTTAGCCTTTTAGGTGTGTCTGTAATTTCTGATTCATACACTGAACACATGGTGAGGATGAAAAATTCTGACATGGTCATTAGTGTGAGTTGGTAGCGTAAGAAGGAACTTATCAGTGAATCAAGGTAAAAGACAGCAAGATAGACATATTCTCAAAGGGGAGTGGGGAGAAGAGTCAAATTAAATAATGCAAACATAAGGGGATGAGAGAGGAGACCTAAACTCTGTGAAATCTGTGAAATAATCACACAGTGAACTGCCACTAGTGAAGGGCGACAAAAATACTTTATCTTATGCAGTTCTTTTAAAAAGCCAAGACTGATTATTTGGTTTCTGTGAAATACATACCATGTTTAAAAAAAGAAGATCCAAGATGCCTACACAGGAAGAGGAGGTATAATTTCCAAGCAGATAATGTCTGCCAGTGAGAAGGGCATAGATCTGCACTTTTATTAATGGGAATACTGGTAGTATAATGGCTTGTAAAGACTTCTTTTGAAATAAACTTGACATGAATCTCATTTTGCTCTCAAAGAGGAAAATAATCCTCACTGGGGACATGAACTGCAGTTTTGTTAGTAGAGTCATCATTCTTCTGGTTGTTGAAGAACAAGGGACATGCTGCAAGTAAGCAGTTGCAGTTATTATTTAGAAAGTGGATTTCTGCTTGGAATTCCCGAACACTTAGTAGTCAGATAAATGAATGAGAGATTTAAGCATGCCAAAACAGTTTTCTTCCTTTTGCAGTCTGCTTATTGCAGTACAGGTTTGAAGCCACACTTAAAACACTACAGCCAGAAAGAGCTTGGGTTTTTGGTTTTTTGCTTTTTGGTTGGGTTTCTTTAGCTGTCTGACTTTTTAATTTTTTTAAATATTAGGGAGATGTTGTAGCCCATTATCACAGAGTTGGTGAAATTTTGTAGTAGCTGAACTATATCTACGTACTAAAATTTTTTAAAAATAAAAAGTCTGAAAGATCAGTTCCTCTAACTGTATTGAAGAAAACAAGTCTCTTATAATGACTGTTAAGTGTTTGAGAGAAAATAAATAATGATATTTTCAAGAACTGGAATTTTGGTAACTGGACGAGGAATACTTTCGTTGGACTATTCAGCTGAAAAGTAGAGTTTTTCTTCTAAACAGTTTGGGATAGTGCATATTGCACTTCTGTTTCCAGCTCTAGTTTCTGGTTTGGTTTAGCCATTGTTTAAAAGAAAGAATAAAATATCCTTTTATATGTCTTTATTTTAAGATGTGTCGATTCAAGGCTTAAGGATCAGAAATTAAAATGTTTTAATGAGAGGATTGAAGCCTGTCTGCCATGAAAATAATAAACTAAGATGAAGTTGGTATAGAACTCGTCTGCCCCTGTATTTGGCACTGTTGAGGCTATACCTCAAATCCTGGGTTAAATTTTGGACTTCTCAGTACAAAAAGGACATTGAAGTCCTGGAGCGTGTCCATAGAAGGGCAGTGAAGCTTGTGAAGGATCTGGAGCACAAGTCTGATGAGAAGCAGCTGAGGGAGCTGGGAGTGTTCAGTCTGGAGAAAAGGAGATTCAAGGGGGGACCTTACCACTCTCTGCAGCTACCTGAAAGGAGGGTGTAGCCAGGTGGGAGTTGCTTCTTCCAAGTATCAAGCAATAGGATGAGAGGAAAATATCTCAGGTTGTGCTAGAGGTGGTTTATACTGGGTATGAGGAGAAATTTCTTCATGGGAAAGGTTGTCAGGCATTGGAATGGGCTGCCTGGGGAAGAGGTCAAGACCCATCCCTAGATGAATTTAAGACATGCAGATGTGGTGCTTAGGGACATGGTTTAGTGGTGGGCTTGGCAGTGTTAGGTTAATGGTTGGACTCAGTGATTTTAAAGAAGGGAACCTGAGCTGCTCTGTCATGTTGAAGTTTCCACATTTGGTTTTCATTACTGTGTAGCTCAGTTGGGTATTAATGGGGAGTTGTATCTAAGTGATTGTAAACTGTTTCTGGACAAGCAATACTCATTCTCATCAAACTTCCTTGCTAAACTATGGTTAGAAACTGACCTTAGTATGTGGTTCAGTGACTTCTAAAGTTGTGAAAATTAATAATTTGAAAATTTAGATAGTTGTCCTTTTCGCCATGTTGTGGCAAAAGCATGTATCTTAAGGTGCTGACACTCAAGTCATAAGAATTTATTCTTTGAGTTCATTCAATCTGTGGGTTACTAATCTACATGTCTGTAATCTACCTGCTGTAAATGGAATGCCTACATCTTTTTCAGGACTGTCTTGGTGAAACTGGAAGGATGCAGCCATCCTGTTGTTATGAAAGGCTTGTGTGCAGAATGTGGCCAGGATTTAACTCAGTAAGTATTGTCAGCTCTTTTTTCCAGCTTCTCCTTACTTCTGGTTAGGGATCAAGCTCTTCCTTCTCTCATCCAATAGAGTCATAAAATATCCTTGGCTGGAAGAGACTTGGAGATCATCCAGTTCCAACCCCCTTGCCATAAGGAGGGAGACCTTCCACTAGACCAAGTTGCTCAGGGTCCCATCCAGTCTGACCTTAAACACTTCCAGGGATGGGGCATCCACAGCTTCTCTGGGCAAGCTGTTCTAGTGCCTCACTCTCACAGAGAACAATTTCATCCTTATATCTAATGAAACCTGCCCTTTTTTCGTTCAAAGCCATTCCTCCTTGTCCTGTCTCTACATGCCCTTGTAAATAGTTCCTCTCCAGTTCTCTTTTAGGCACTTCAGGTATTGGAAGGCTGCTCTGAGGTCTCCACTCATTTAGGATTCAAGAACTGTGCATGCTCTTTTTTCATGGAGATAATGTAGGGTAACTTAGAAGATATAAGGAGTATGTGTAGAGAGGTAAATTCTCATCACACTTGGCTTTCCATGTACTCACCACTGAGACTGAGAGTTGTTTGGTGTGTCAAGAGTGGCTCTTGACACACCAAACCTGAGAGCTTTGTGTGCAAGTGCAAATAGCTGAGAGGTAATAGCAGTCTCATTCATATGACCTTGCTTTATTTGTACTGTGTCTGAATGGGAGCTAGCTTGTCTCCAGTGCTTTCAATTTAAGGCTTCTTAACCGTTTTCAATTTTTTGTGAAACATTCTGCCATGGAACTAAAGGAATTTAAGCCTTAGGCAAAAAAGAAAGCAAATTCAAAAGATGATTGTATTTCTCCTTTGCTCTGTCTCGTTGCTTGGTAAAGAGAATGTTTCTTATGCATATCAAATTACTAATTCAACAGCTGTTCCAAAACAGGCTGTATAGTTGCCTGGATTTTATAAATTAATGTTGCATACTCATTTCATTTGGCTGGAAATACTTTGGTTTTGTTTTAATTCATGCTCATTGCGAAGAATTATTTTGTGAACATTATCCCACAAACTAGTGCAAATGGACCGAATATTGAGAGTGCTATGCAAGAAGTAGCCTGGTTAATGTTTGGATATAACTTTTTATTTAAAGTTGAGTGTTAATATTTTGTAAAAAAGTATTATTTGGCAAACCTAGCAAAGTTAGGATAATGAATAGGGCTTTGTCTGTCCTGAATGACTACTTGATTTGAGGTTTGAGTACAGTCCCATCTAAATATTGCTCTACTGCTATAGTTTCATGAAAAATCCAGAAAAATTCAAGGTATCCAGCAAATTAAGGGTTTTTTTCACTTAATACTTCTTAATATGTCTTATGTCTGTGACTTCATTTAATACAAAATGGCTTATACATCTGAAGTATTGCATTATGTCTGCTGAGCCTACATCAGAAGACAGTTCAAAATCATTGATGCTTTTCTTGCTTGGAGAAAAGCGAGTACAGCGTTCTTAGTAGTCATTCAACTAATGGTCTGGAAACAGTTAATAATTTTTAAAGGCTCATTTAAAATGCCTCTCAGGGTTATATATGAGGTTTTCTGAACTCTGAAGCAAAGGATGTAAGATGCTAAAACGTACATGTAAACTTTAGACCAAATAAAAACCTTTTGTTCCTGGACATCAATGCTGCCATACACTATGGTACAGTGAAAGATACCTGTCTGTGGTTGTGTCTGCCTCAACTCAGCTCAGTACAGTTGTCTATCAGAAGTTTGCTTGTCACAAAGTGAAATCTGGTTTAAGTTTAACTCGCATTGTAGATCTGATACCGAACCTTGTCCTTAATAGGACTAGTACATGGGAGAAATAAAATATGTGCATGTGTCACCTAGGACAAAATCTGTATGGTAGTATTTTTTAATATTGGTGAATCATCAATTAGATGTCAGAATTCCCAATGAATTGATTGATGTAAGCTAGTGAAAGGGATCCTATACGGGGTTGCTTGGTCAGTTTTCAAGCAATTTCATACTCGTGTGTACACTCACACACACTCTGTGTCATATCTATGTATGCACACAAGGGTGACACCTGTTCTGTGTTGGTATCTGTATGTCCACGCATCTGAATACCAGTAAGACTGTGTGTATAATAGACACATAAATAAAAAAAACACAAGCATACAAAGAGTTCCTCACTCTGTTTGTGCCAATGGGAAGAACATGTATGGGCATTTTTTTTTGGATGATATTTTTGAAGCAGCAGTCACCTGTAAGTCACTCTATGTGCAGAGTAACTTTGCCCGTCCTTTGCTTAAATTTTTCATACTCTAGCTTGGAAAAAAGCATATAAGTGCGTGCTGAGTGATTGCAAAAAAAAGAAAAAGAAGGAGAATAGTTTTAAGTTTGAGTGCTTTGGTAGTTATACCTAGTTTATAGCTTGTTTTTTGATGCAAATAAGTACTTAGATGTGTTTCATCTTGGTGTCATGTGTCATGAAATAATTGTATGGAAGTATAACTTAAACAATCCATTTTGTCTAGTAACCTGCATTAGCAAGAATTTGGAAGAGTGTGTTAGTTAAAATAGCTCTTTTTAATCAATTTTTGGTGGTGATTAGTTTGAGAGTACAGATTTTATTCTGTCCAACATTTCACTAAGCTATTACTCTCTCATGTGATGCTTCTTTTCCCTGTGTGATTAGGATACGAAGCAAGAATGGAAAACAGAGCGTGCCATTATCCACAGCAACTGTATCAATGGTTCACAGTGTCCCAGAACTGAAGGTTAGCTCTGAGGTAAGTACCATCATGCTTTCTTTGCTCACACCTTTCACAGTAGCTCCACAGTTGAGAAACTTAATTATAGTAGTTTCTTAAATGTTGTGTACAGGAAGTTTGGCTTCTCTTTGAAGAGGAATTTGGGGTTGAACACTAGTAGCCCTGGGTTTTTGTGAGTTTATCTTAGTGTAGATTGATTTTTATCAGATTTTATACTGTTTTTTTTTAGAGCTATGTACTGAAAAGATGGCACTTTGACAGCAGCCTGTAAACTTACTAGTTGAACATTTTTGTCACTAAGAGTGAGCAGTTAGTGAAAAATTCCATTAGCTGAAATCTGTTCAAAGCTTGCAATGTCTCTGAAACCTAGCTTTAACCTTCACCTTGAAATTGACCCACTAGATATAGTGAAGCTAGTTTGTCTGCAACTTACCTGTATGGTAAAATTATTTCATTATTTTTCAAATATTCCAAATATTCCGAATTCATGAATATTTCAAATGTTCATCTGCATTATCAAAATATGCTTGTTTGTCCCTCAGTTTGTGTAGGGGAAAGAGCATGTTTATTTTGAAGATAAGCTTTCTGTGTATCTTCTTTTGTCAGCCTGGTCTGTTTTTACTTTTTTGTGTTGCTACTTGCTTTTTTGTTTCTGGTAATTCTTCAGAGAACACCAGTGAGGGGAACTGTGAAGATGTAAGCAGCTAGAGGTGTCCGCATCATAGAGGCGTGTTTCAAAGGGCAGTTTGCGCTTGATCCTTGCTGCTTCGTAGTGCTCTAACTTAACTTCACTTTTAAGTTCATCTGTCTTTAGGGTAACACTGCAGATTGCTATCAGAAGTGATCGAGTGAACACAGAGCTACTTGGAAAGTTTGTAAATACGTGCAAGAGGAGTAAACTTCACTCATGTTTGCTGGATTATAAGGTCTTTGTTGTTAGTGCCCATGTGGAACTGCATAATCTTAACTATTTATGCCTGAAGGCATTCATTCTGTAATCTGAAGTTGACAGGTATCATTTCTGTCACCAGCAGCTTTGGTTTTATACTCGGTGTGGGGTTGTCATGCATATTGTCCTTAATGATGCAAAATTGCTGGACATAGCAGTCAAAAGTTCTCAGACCTACTGATGAATTTTCCTTTGTGTTCAAAGCTACTGCTATTTCCTATGAAGACACTAGGCCTTAAATTAAATCAGTGGTTACTTATTTATTAAATTTGAAAGTTTTGTGTTGGGTTTATGAATTTTAAGAGTTAATAGTGTCACAGAGATTTGAGAGTAGACTTGGAGAGCGTTTTTATTTTCTGTAAAAAAGTTGTTCCACATCTGCCATTGCTACAGTTATGCTGAGGCATCCCTTCTTGTGCGGTTAGTTTGTAGCAGAAGTGCTTCTCACTTTTACAATACACAAAAGGCAATAAACTTAATATATTTCTATGAAGCTAAGCTTAGCAGTGAATATTTCTGTTACAGCAAGCTGAGCAGCTGGGAAGAGAAGATCAACAGCGACTACATCGAAATAGAAAACTGGTGCTCATGGTGGATTTGGACCAGACATTGATCCATACTACAGAACAGCACTGCCAGCAAATGTCCAATAAGGTATTTGGGGTTAACTTGCAAGTCAATGTAACAACAGGAATGTTTCTAACAGTACTTAAATGATGGTTCTTTAAAAGAACGTTCTGTGGTTAGGTAAAATTGTAGTTGAATAAAAGAAAATGAGAAACAAGTCTTGTGTAATATGTTTCTTTTTCTCTACATTTAAATTGACATTTTTCTTTCTTCCATTCGTGCTTTCCTGCACTTTTCCTTTCTAATAATTTTGAGAGATGTTTCAGGTTTTTAGCATCTGCTTTCCTTCCTCTGCAATTCACAAGCTGAGTACTAAGTAATGAGACTCTTTTCCGTCCAAGTCTGAGGCAGATACAGTGAATTACTGTTCAGAGTCCCTTTTTGATCAATCCTATGGGTTTCTATGTCTGTCATTCCATGAGTATGTGTAGTGATTTTTTTAAAATCTTTTGGAGGGGAGTGAGGCAGGGAGATGTTGTGTGTTGCTGTTCGATTTCTTTTTGAACTGACAAATTGAACTGACAAGGGGTATTGTAACATTTCTAATTTGGAAGCTCTAAAACAAGAAACATGTTGAAATGTGTATGGTGTCTTGAACAAGAGGATACATCAATATCATGCAAATTGTGATTGCTTAGTTCTTTTTTTTCCTCTTGCCGTTCTTGCGTGTCCAGTAGGCTCAGGATATGTTCACAATTGCTAGGCAAAAACAAGCTAGAAATGTACATTGGAATTAAGAGGAAAAGGAACCATGAATATTCAACTTAAGGATTAAAAAACTTGTATGTCTGAAAGGCTATGCCTCTATCTATATAAATGCATGGTTTGAAGAAAAATACTTTTTAAAATATTTTGAGGTTTTTAGGGTTGGGGTTTTAACTGGGATCTTTATCTGCAAGCTTCCTTCCTGGTTTGCTCTCTGATGCTGTTTCCATACACACAGACTTTGTTGGAGGGAGAAAATACTTTGTCTGAGCTCAATGCATATTGAAATGAATCTGTCAGAAGTTCACTGAGAGGTATTGATTGTAGTGAGATCCTGAACTTTTCTGAAACAAGCAGGTTGAGAAATTTCTCAGATTGGTTTGCCATAAGTAAAGATTTGAATGAAAGCCACCTGAGTCATAAACTTTTCAACCATGCAGCTTCCTGCATTTGAAAACTTTATTGTTGGACTGCCTGGCACAGAGCAAAAATGCGCTTTGGATTTTATTCATCCACATAATCTTGTGGCCAAAACTTGCTTTGGTCTATTTGGACCAAATAAAGTTGAAGTGAGGGAAGAGGGTAGTTCTGGAATGCTGGCATTTTTGTTTGCTATTTTGATAATATTCAACATGCTTTTTCTTCTAGGGAATATTTCATTTCCAGTTAGGTCGAGGTGAGCCTATGTTGCACACACGTTTGCGTCCTCATTGTAAGGAATTCCTGGAAAAAATTGCTAAGCTGTATGAATTACATGTTTTTACTTTTGGCAGTAGACTGTATGCACATACAATTGCAGGTGAGTAGTATGTTGCATTTAACAATATTTACCTATCCTGCCTTCATACTCATATAATTAATTTTCTTTATGCAATTGTTTTCAAGTATTTGCTCTTTTTTTTTGTGCAAAGCAACCTCCTAAATAGTCCTCTGAGTGGAATTCTTAGCTTGTTTACAAGGCAATGCCTGTATGGCCTGTAATTTTAGAAATTATCCTTTTTTTTCCCCATCAGATGTGCTTTGCTTCGCTGATGGTTAGAGAATCAGATTGTTAACTAGTGCCTTCTTAGTAAGGAAGAAATTATGTTGATGGATCCTAACAATGATCTGCAACTTCACTGGTCTTACAAATCTATTGTAACCATTCCGTAAAACTCAACAATGTGACATTGTCTCATCCTGTGGGGAATGCCACCCCCCGCATTGTTTCCTTTCTCCAAAAGAAGTTCTGCTGCTATAAATCAATTTACAGCAGTTGTATTTGTGTTCTGGAGCTGAGATGCACTTACTTCATGAAAAACAGAAATCTAGCAGTATTTTCACATATTTTTCTCAAGAACTTAAAAATATTTTCTCCTAGTAAGTGAAAACTTGTATTTGAATTGTAACACTAGTAGTCTATTTTGTGGGTCGCTGGCTGGAATACTTTCTTTTTTCCAAGAAGCATAAAAGAAGCCTGCCCTAGTTTTGCAAGTGTATGAGTCTGATTCATGTTAGGAGGGACACTGTGTGTTTAAACTGTCAAGGTGGGGTAAAAGCCAATTTTAGTCTTCCCTGTCAGAAGCGCATTTTCTCCTCACACTTCCGTTTATCGAGTCTGTTGGTCAAAGACAATATAATTAAAAATATTTTAGGTTATGATTCTGATTGTTAAACTATTCATGCTACTGTTCCGTGTCTCCTAGCTTTTTTTTAAGTTGTCTTTCACGTTTGCTTTTTTTTGTGTCATAATTGCCAGGAGTGCTTTGAACAGCAGCGTCCCAGTAATCACACCTCTTGGCAGGAAAGAAAGGTTTCAAAATAGAGAGCTAGCTATCCTAGTTAGCTCTAAAACACTTTGGAAAAAAAAAATATAATCAAACAATTCTTGGTGGATGTTAAATGCCATAGAAGAGGCTTGTAATGACAAGTTATAAGAGACTTCTGAATGACAACATACAATATTTCTGTAATCAGAATGCAATGCTTATTTGTGGTTTCCATCTAATTCTGCTTGAAAGCTTTGAGGCATGTCCTGTCCTGCCCATCCAAGTGTGAATGTTTCTATGTCACTCAGTGTTTGACCACAGTTTGAAGAATCTTCCTAAAGCTTTGTCAGTTTTGCTGTTGTGTACTGCTAATGCACGAACAATTCTGTATCTTTCTGTCCTTCTTAGAATGCATTTTTATCTTCTGTGGCAAAAGAGGAATAGTTTTCTTATCCCCTAGGTTTAAATATGTGGTAGTCAGAAAGTGGGCGGGCAATCTTCCTCAACTGGATCTGTGTGCCGAGATGTGGCCTAAGGTCAGAAGCTGTATAGCAAGAGGCCTTCAGAGCCAGGGAAGACTTGCAGAGGTAGTTAACTCATGATGTCTGAGTGCTTTCCCTGTGTTCTCTCAATGTGTGATTTGGTCCTCTGCCCGTTTTAATCTGTGAGCCCCAGTGTGGATTACCCTGCAGTCCCTGTGCTGCCACAGGCTGACACTTACTGTGGTTATCATACTCAAGCAACCCCATTTATTCCATAGAGGAAATAGCCACCAAATGAGCAAATTAGGGTATTGCTGCTTCCTGACACCCACAGACTTCTGGATTTCTGCCTGAAATGGTTTAACCTCATCAAAAGCATTCAAACTGCAAGTGAGTTATTTGTGCAGTGCTGGTGATAGTTTCAGCTGAAATCTGTGGACAGACTCTGGATACAGCCTTTGGTCCACCTGTGCAGCCAAGATGCAATAGCTGCTACATATAGAGAACACTTGATGGCAGTATTGGTTAAATGGTTTCTCTCCGAGCTGTCAGTTTGATATTTTATTGTTATCCCTGTATTACATAAAGAAAGAACTTGTAATAAAATGCTGGGAAGCTTTTTCATAAGAAAAAGGTTGTTTGTTTAGGTCCTCTGTATATACATCCTATATTTCTTTGTGAATTCTGAACTCTGAGCTGCTCCTTTCATGTCCTAGAAGGCTTTTGAAAAGAGATGACATCTTGTCAGTCCTTTTCTCTCATCTCAGCTGACTCTTGCCAGCTGTTAAGTGGGATTAGCTGATATTTGTAAACACCATTTATGTCCGCTGAAATAATTTATCCTAAACACTTTTTTAGTTTGACATGTTTATGAAGTGATACCTGGCTGTATGTTTATGAAGATGAGCTTTGGATTTTATGATCTAGAGCTCCCTGGAGTACTTCTCTAGTGAATAATTATTTTGGGCAATTGTTCCTTAATTTCTTTTTCTACTCTGCATAAGAGAAGTTTGGTATATTTAAAACTGATGTCAGTTTAAAAGCTAGTTTTAAAATAGCTTGTTGCCACAGTGAATTTTGAGTTCAGTTGCTGTTAGGCAACAATAAAGCAATGTGAAATCACTCCAGATTTACAATGAAATTTAGAAAGTAGGACCAAGCTGAGGGCATTCATATGTATGGTTTGTTACAGCAAGTGTATTACAGAATGTGTACAGTGTGTACGTATAATCACCAGTGCCTGAAGTTGTCCCAGCTTTTGGAAGATTGGGTCAACAGCTCTTTCCAGGCTATAAAGTAGAATCTCAAGTAGAACTGAAGGTAACCTGGTTCTTCAGAAATTCTATTTTAGTTTTATTTATAAAAGGACTTCTTCAAATTCATGTTGGTTCCAACTGTTACGTAACTTCTCCTCGGAATTGCTATTTAATTCAGTCTTTCTCTGAGATTTGAGACATCCCCAATATGAGTTAGTTTTCAACATTGTATCTTCTGATGGTTTTAACTTAGTTTTTACTTATTTACAAACTTTCTTTTTTAAGAGAGTCTGTGTAGGAGCAGGCAATATGGCTTGGTAAGTCTTCGTGCAAAGACCCAGTCTGAGATAATGGCAAACAAACATCTAGGGGAATAGTCTCTGCTAAGTGAGTCTACTGGATAGTCCTTCCTAATGTGGCAAAGGATCATGATAGTGTCTTCAGTTTGTTCAAGAAACTTGGGGGCATACCTAGCACAGCATCTAATTTATGAGACTAAATGGAAGCTCAGTTTGTCAGCTCAGTTTGTCCCACTCTCTCCTGGTCCTTATCTCAACACATGAGCCCTTTGTTATATTTTCTCTCCCCTGTCCAGCTGCAGAGGAGAGTGAGAGAGCAGCTTTGGTGGGTGCCTGGTATGTTGAAGAAAACAAATTATGTCTGGTGAATGAAATGTTGCCTGCCCTTTCCCTGAGATGTGAAAGCATCAAATTGTTTGTTATGTTGATTTAGTTGACTAGGGAGCATCTAAAAGAAACGAAACAGTTTGACCTGGAAAGAACTTTTTAAAAAGAGACCAGTGCTGTTTTCTGTGTTGTTACTCAGGTAGCTTAGCTTTGGACTCTCCTAAGGTGGGCTTGTATCTTTGCGGATGAATCTTTGATGAGCTCTATCCTCAGTGTATTTTTAGTTTATAATAAAACATTACTGTGAAGCTTTGGAATGCTACCTTAACTCTAATCCCTGGCAGCCAGGCTTTCTGCGTTTGGACTTTCTTAGTTCAGCTTTGTTTTTCTTACAGTTTTATCTAGGCAACATTGCAGCTGAGTGCCTCATTGAAGTTTTGCCATCTAATCAGTGCACTTCTATCTAATTCCATGTAGAGAGTTCCTGTGTATTTAGACAATTAGTAGAAGATAATTTTTGGGGGGAGAACAGCAACTTGTATGACAGCTTTTGTGGTTTGTCAAAGTATCTGTGTGTACAGCAATAAATCTTTGTAGCTAATTCTCTCAATTCATTATGCCTAGGTACTGCAAGGGTCTCACTACAGGGGATGATTCTACGAATTTGCAGCAATTCTTAAGCATAGTCGGGTGAGTTAAGGTTGAACCTCTGTCCTTAACTCAGAATTTTCTTGCTTTTATGGGTTTTAAGTTATTCCAGTTACAAATTAATATTAAATACATACAGGATCAACTTTCAGAAGTGATGACTGATTTTTATTTTTTTTAAAACTTTGTTTTTGAAGTCCCAACTTAAGGTACCCTTGGGAGCTAGACTGTTAAGAGGAGCTGAACATGTGTTCTGTGCAAATCTGAGCTCCTTGAAGTAAAGTTAAAGTTGGTCCATAGAGTCTGTAGTCCTTTTGAACTCTGTTTCTGGCTATAATATGGCCACCATTTGAAATAAAAGACAGTAAAACTTGAAAAGATTGTTCCCAAGTAAGTATTGACTGCCTTGTATTATTCATAAGAATAATGAGAAGTTGATACTAGCTTCAGTACAGATTCAGTAAAATGAAAAATACAGGCTAGCATGTAATGTGCCAGTTTCTTTCTAAGCAATTACGTGGCTGTGATCTGCTCATGAAGGTGAACTTCATTATTCGAGACTAGGTTCAGAAGCATGTGCATGTGTGTTTGTACGCCCAAGTCACCCTTTTCCTAAATAATGGCACTTTATCTTGATTTAAGATCGGCTAGCACAGCTTCTGTTTTGGTTTTGAGGGGTTTTTTTGATTGTTTGTTTATTTTAAAGAGTGCAGTCAGAAAAGTTACTACAACTGGCCCTAAATACTTCTAGAAATCCCAGGATATATTCATTATGTGTAAATGTATTGAAGTAGTTGTTAGAGGTACAACTTAAAACCTACAAATGCAAGAGCTCCGGCTGGAACTGTCCCTTAACTTCCTACTGTGCTTAAGTATTGCAGCACATTGCCGACTCTTGTGAGACTTCTCTGCAGTCCCTAGGCATAATGAGCTAAGGAGAGTATTTAGCTTTAAAGATCCAACTATAGAGAGATAAATGGTAGTTGCAAAAATCGTGTATCTATCACCTGCTGTATCTCTTTCAGCCTTATGTATTTGGCTATCACAAATTCAGTTTTGTTGCCATCTTGAAAGAAAATTAGATGCAATTTTTAAAATTAATCTCACTGAATTAGCTACAAATACTTGATCCACTGTACTTTCTCCCATATGATCTTGTGCCTTAAAATTGTCCGTTAAACTGCTGTTGTACAAATTAAAATAGCTGAAGTATATAAAACATAAACAAGGAACAAACACCTTGAACATTAACTTTTTAATTTCTTCTTCCAAAAGGATTTTTGGACCCTGAAAAGAAGCTTTTTTCCCATCGGATATTGTCAAGGGATGAATGTATCGATCCATTTTCTAAAACCGGGAACCTTAGGTATGTATATGAGTCTTAGGCATTATACAAAATAGGACAAGAAACAGAGAAAATATGCTAAATAAAGTAAAAATTACTCTCTCTGCATTTAATGTGTTTATATCCTTCTTCGTCTGCCTCTTAAATATCAACACCATCTCAGTAAAACTGAGGTGTTGGGCATTGCAGCATTTCCTCTACTTAATGGATTCTGTGGTAGCAGAACAGTAAGAGTGTGAGGCAATGGCATCATGTTTTCACTTACACTTCTTATTCTTGTAATAACAACCATATTTCCACTTTGTCTTGTGATCTTGTATAATGACTTGTATGTTGTGGGGTTTTTTAATTAAACCAAAATTCTCAGTGTGAGTTTAATTCATAATTGAATACCTAGTATTCTGGCTTTCAAATGTGCTAAAAGCACCTTCTGTTCCTAGTGTTTCTTGAAATTAGGTCATCTAGAGCCCTGAATTCATATTCTAGTCTAAATTCACGTTCTGATCTTTTTCAGAGTATAAAGCTAAGATTTTTTTGTAAGACAGATGTGTTTAATCCAGCTTTATGAAATACTAAAAATTATTGCCCCTCCACACCTGACTGTAGCAAATGAGAAGCTTTTTTTTTCCTTGCTCTGTTTTTCATATGCATCTTAAGTACTCTACCTCCTCTTCTTCCTGGGTGATACTAGTATTTCTGTTTCCTTTATCTTGGATTGAGTGAATCTACTCTTTAAAAACTCCTTGTATCTTTTTCCTATCTATATATAGGTAGTGTATTGACCTTGTGATAGTTGCCTTTGGGCTGTTGGTTGACAAAAGCCAGTGAAAACTAGACTGAAATGTTGTAATGGTTTGCTCTTGGAGAGGTTTCTTGTTTTCTGCTTCTAGCCTTTGGTACAGAGATTTTAGAAGAGCTGTTTCCTTTTTTTTACTAACTTTAGTTTGTTCAAAGTTTGTATTTTGCATTCCATAATTTTAATATTGCTGACTTTTTTTAAGTTCCTTGTGTAAGCTCCATGTTCTGCAGACATGCTCGTAATAAACCAGAGCATCAACAGAAATTGCTTTCATTGCTATATGAATTTCTAAAACTGTCTTAATTTATCAACTGTTTGTCTCTTAGAGATCTCTTTCCATGTGGAGATTCCATGGTTTGCATCATTGATGATAGAGAGGATGTTTGGAAGTTTGCACCCAATTTGATAACTGTGAAGAAATATGTATACTTTCAAGGGATAGGAGATATTAATGCACCTCCTGGATCAAGAGAAATGCAAATGAAGAAGAAAGGTAATTAGATTGTTTTTAAATTATGTTTATAACTTTGTCCACTTTTCAAACATGATTGATGTAAGTCATTGAGGTGGTCTTATAATACTGCAGTTGTGCTCAGATGGGTAATCCCAGACTATTGAAGTTGACAGCACAAATGTGAGTAGTTTGGTAAAACTGGACTGCTCTTACTGAGAGCGTTCCTTTTGGCAGCAACCAGAGCAGACGTGGAGTACTAGTAAGTGTTGTGGCTGAGAGCCGATTTGGCAATACACCAAACTGTTCAAGAATACATAGAGAGGGGCAGTTTCTCCCTCACACCCCCACGTAAAACATGCTGATTTTTTCTTCTCTATAGATTTCATCTCTTCAGTCCCCTTCCTTGCCCTTGGGGCTTGGAGGAATAGATAATAAACTCTGGACTCAACACGCTGTTGAAAATGAATGTTGATCTCAGCCTCCCAGTCTAAATTGTGATAATAAAATTAGTGTGAATTTTTAGCACTACTGAACATGGTGTTCTGGCATTTGACACAAGAACCTTATGTTCAACAGGCTCAGCAGTGTAATACACATAATGGATTTAGAAAGTACACATCACTAGATCGGTAATTATTTGGGGGCAAAATGTGTTTGAAACACAATGTCATAAGAAAGAATTGCCGGGCTTTTTCTGGTTTAGCCAAGGGTTTGGAGTTTTTTTAAATTAAATACTTGTGACATTGCTCTCTTTCTCTTGTTGAAATAGAAGTGTTCAATATGACAAAAAGAATAATATGATCAACCTGAATCAGGTCACTGTGGTGTGGGGCCTCTACACTTGACTCCCATTGTTACTTGCAGGGCAGGAACATGCGCCCAAAAGGGAGACAAAGTAGCATGATTTCACACAATGTTCCCAGTGAACGTTTGTGTGCAAAGTTTTGGATGTCTGCGGTTTCTTTTAATTGTCTCTCTACCTCTGCAGACATCTGCAGCCACATCTTAAAACTATTCTTCTGCTTTTGACTCTTATTACCCTTTTACTTGCATTCCATCAGTCTTAAATTGAGTTTGAGAGGCCTCTTCATGTTGCTAAAATATGTGTATTTCAAGTACTAAACTACAGTTATTTTGTTATGAAAATTAGGTAATATTAAAGACATGGCTGTTTATAAATGAAGTTCTTGTACTGTAGTTCTGGATTAGGACCTTACGAAGCACATTCTGCCCATCTCCCCCCCATTTATTTTCATTGCTCTGAGATGTAATTGTAAAACTTGCACTACAGGATAAATCCTTTCATGCTTGCAGAATTAACAAATAATTACTTATGACCTGTGATTTAAAGAAGAAAAAGAAGCTGCTTATGTAACTTCTTTACAAAAATAATGTGTATTAGGTTTGACAGTCCCTTTTAGTAATCATTGACACCTAGAGAATTTTAACAACTTTGAAAAGTCTAGTGATCACTTCCAGTAATGAAGTCTACGTCCATATGTAAACTCTGTGTTTAAGGTCAAAGAAAATTAAAAGTTGAGTAATCTTAAAAAAAAGAAAAAAGGGAAAATATGTATATGTTTTCTTCTTGCCCATGTCTTAGCAAACCACTCTACAAAACCTGAGGCATTGGATTCAGCAGTGATTTCCACAAAAGATGTTGAAGAAATAAAGAATGTTATATATGTAGAAGAGCACAGTAATGGTCTCAAGAAAACTGCAAAGGACACTTGTACTGCAAATGGAAGTACTTCTGTAAGCAGTGAAACATCTGATGGGGATGTGAATTCTCATGATAAAGTTAATGCCCAGGACTCCTTAAATGATAGCCCTGATCACAAAATGGACGGTGAGGTCACTGATGATTTGGCAAATACAAAAGAATCTCGGATTTTTTCAGAACAAGTTGATACTACAGTTACAGAGAAGCAGCAAAGGCAAGAGAAGACAACAAATGACTTGGACTTTGAACTGTCCAGTGACAGTGAAAGTGACGACGGATTGGATACCAAAAAGTCATCCACTTCTGTATCAGATAGTGAGAATGAGGAAAAGAGAAGTTGGAAGAAATCCGAACAACTTCTGCAGGATGAAAATTTGCAGCAAGAGAGTTTCACTGATGTGAGTGAGAAAAAGGATGGTCTGGTGAACCATTCTGGGGACACACAATCTTTACCTAGTGAAAATATCCAGGATAAAATTGATCTTGAAGCACAAGAAGAAAGTGAGCAGGAAAGCCTTTGTGATTTAGGAAATGGGTCTGGAGACAAGAAAGAAGCTGAAACAGAATCTCAGATTAGTGAACAGTCTGGAATTACAATGGGTGAGTCCTTAGACCAGAGCATGGAGGAGGAAGAGGAGGAAGATGATACAGATGACGACGACCATTTAATATACCTCGAGGAGATCCTTGTGCGAGTTCACACTGATTATTACACAAAGTATGATAAATACCTGAAAAAAGAGATTGAGGAAATTCCAGACATCAGAAAAATTGTACCAGAACTAAAAAGTAAAGTGTTGGCAGATGTAACCATAATATTTAGCGGACTTTACCCAACGAACTTCCCTATTGAAAAGACACGGGAACACTATCATGCCACAGCACTTGGAGCTAAAATTGTGAAGAATCTTGTACTGAGTGCTGATGATCCTGATAAAGCAACACATCTCATTGCAGCAAGGACAGGTAGGTATTTGAAATTTGAGTTCTCCAGCAGCTTTTAGTCTGTTACAGTTCATGCCTTGAGCTCTTTTTTGTATAATCTACAGACTTTAATGTAACTGAGGTTAGAATTGAAATCAAAGGAAAGATTCTTCCTAAAATAATTTAGCAGTCTTTTTTAAAGGATTTTTCTATTCTTTTTACTCAAATGTGGCTTTAACTGTTGAAAGTAGGACCCACTAAATACCCTCTGATGTAATGTATCATGTCTCGGTTTTTTGTTAAGAATTGGTGATACTAATAGTCAAAGACTCAGAGTTGTTGAATAGAAACTTTTAACATTTGTGTCAAAGAAAAGTTTATGGTGGTCTTGCTATAAAGGTATAGCAGTGCTCTCTTTCTCTGTTTCTCAGATTCACCTCTCATGGTTCAGTTTCACTTGGTATGGAATTCAAACTATTTTAAGACTGCTAATACCCTGTCACTGCACTGTGCTTAACCTGTACTTTTTTTGTCAAAGGAGATGTAAGAGAGTTTAGCATAACTTTTGGTTTGTCTTTGGCAAAGCTGCCTGTTTTTTCATAGCTGTTATGGGTAGCAGTGTACCATTGGTAGCTGCCATAGAGGAGCTAACAGGTCAGCAGCTGTAGTTTCTAGCACACTTTTTTTTTGGGTGCACCATCCTAACAGGTCAGCAGCTCTAGCTTCTAGCACACTTTTTTTTTGGATGCACCATGAGCCTTGGTTCCCTCATTTGCCTTTCGAAATTACATGGAATCTAAATATCTGATAATCAAACCCATGAAATCCAAAGGTAAAACTGCGTGTTTTAAATCATCTGAAACTTACAGGTGCTTTTAGGACATGCTTAAAAGTCATAAGCAAAGAAATACATTATCTGCCACCTATTGGATTTTTTTTTTGACTGCTGTTCATGTGGGGTTTTAGGACATCAGAAGCAGCTTGGTTTCATTGGCTTATATTTTAAAGAGAGGGTACTTTCTTCAAAAGTCTGTGTGACCTTGAGCGTAGAAAGTGTGTATGTCAAGAGGCATTTAAGTAGTAAAAGCATATGATATAAATGGAGATAGACATTTTAGTAGTAAAAACAACCTAAAACTCAGGCGATGGAATTAGATGCATTGAGATTAGCTGGGATTCTGGGTTGTGAAGATGTGATAATTGCAACAGTGAATGTGAAGTTTTGAAATCAATGGATGCATCAGTTTGGGACTCCATTGTTTTACTACAGTTGCTGAACAGCTGTTTTAAAACTTCACATATAGTAATACTTATTTCAGCAAGGAATTATGCAAGTTCATCGTACTTCATTGGAGACATAATAGCCTTCAATATAAGAGGTGTTTTTCCAATTTTAAATCTTAAAATGTTTCATTTCAAAGTTGCTTTATTTATCTTAAACTAGGTGACTTTTGAATGTAGTTATACATCAGATTCAACTATGTGTGATGGGGTAAAATTGATAGGATAAATGTAAATGAGACCCTCCCAAACATACACATTTCTCTAGAGTGAAAAGTGTTCAAAAACATGTTAAGATACACATCACGTGATAACGAGAAGCAGTTGACTTTTTAGTTTGTTTTTGGAATGTACAGTTTGAGGGTTGTGTGTTCATGTAGATGCACCTATGCATCCTTTTGTTCTATTTTTGTAGGTAAATTATTTTCCACCTGCACATTTTTAGTGAATCATACACTAAAGTACATCTAAATGTGAAAAACTATTTTAACTTTGTTTTTTGATTAAATTGCTTATTGCACTAATTCTGGTTGAGGTAAATTGGCAGTCATTTCTGCCTAATGGGCAATACTGTTGTCATCTTTAAACACTTTAATTAAGTGTTTAATCATCACTTAATAATTATGATTGTAATAATGGCAATGAAATAGAGGGATTTAGAGTGAAAAAACCTGTATTCTCCTATAACCCTTTGTAAGAGCCTTGTGGATTGACTGGTTCTGGTTTTGTAATGGGGTTTTGGTTTCTTTTCAGCTGGAGACTATTATTCTCACCTCTGGTTAGGTGGGAGTAGTTATGCTGCATCGTTCTAATTGCATGAAGGAAACTTCTTAATCGGAGATTTTAAGGATATAAATTTTGTTCTGTCACAGCTGGATTTGTGATAATTCATCTGTCAATGTGATTTTCATAGTGATTCTTGCATGGTTAGAGAGCAAATTCTTACAAGCCTCTTGCTGACAGTAAGCCGTAAAAATATTACATCTTTGGCTCCTGTGGCAAACACCTGAAGCACTGCCTGATGTCTAATTGCTGGTGAAAAGGGGAAACAAAAGCATGTCCCTTCTTGAGTTTTTTTCAGAAGTCAATGATGCATGAAACCAGGCAGCATTGTTATCTGTACTTTTATCTTTTTTTCTTTTTTTAACGTGTTTGTGAAAAGTGATTCTAAAATACCTTTTAATTCAGTCTTTCGGGGTGACACCACTACCAATGGCAGACTTGGGACCCTGACAAGCAGCTGAACATGTGTGTTTACCTGGCATCAGCTGAGGTATAAGGAATGGCATATACTTAATCTGCAGCAGTGTTTGGGGGTTAAATACTATTAGCTTTCTCATTTTGAAGGCAAAGGAAGAGTTTGGCAGAGGACGTAAAATGGGAGAAGTCAATGTGAAATAGTTACCCCTTAGGTCTTGAAGCGATGGGGTTTCCCCTGCAGAGTGACCTCATCATAGCTTGGTGCATTGAAATGAATAGCTACTGAAAACCATTTTAGGTTGTTTTTACAGCATTCTTCCCAGCCTTTTAGAGTAAATAATTTAAATTTGTTTTATTCTTTACATATAGTTGTCTCTTTCTCTGCAGATAGGCAGCTTGTTTCCCTGTAGATACAGGTACTCTGAATTCTGAAATTAAATAAATCTTTGTTCTTGAAAAAAATTGGGACATTTTTCATTAATGCAGGCAGAAGATACTATCTGCCTGAATTACTGTAAAATACAGGATCTTTGCATCATCTAATCAGCTTTCATAAATCTGAGTGACTGAGAAAAGGCTACCCTATAGTCCTTTCCACTTGTCTATGGGCTGCATAAATCTTGCTTCAGTTTTTGAAACATCTGCTGTTTGCTTTAAGCATCAGTAAACTGCACTGTAGGATGAGTTGTTATAGCTGCATACACACTTGGTTAAGCAGTTATCACACTATTTCATAAACCTTGTTTTATGTTCCTTCCTGAACACATGAAGGACACTGTAGTTGATTTTTGTATTGAGTTTTTGCTGGTGGAGCAGATAAAGCTGTTCAGATCTCTCAAAAATTATTGTAGTGTTGTAGGAATAGAAATACATCAGTTTTGACCCTGAACTTTTCTTTTATTTTTCAAAATATATTTGAGTCCATGCCATTTCCTACACTTGTGATGTGTCAACAGCATTTTTTCCTAAAAAATATGTTCAAGGGCTGTGTCTGTAAAAAAAATCCAGTTAAGCATTGCTCTGAACTGCGCCACTGATCAGGTAAGCCTGTTGCTTTTCTTGGTAAACTGCAGTGCAGAGTTAAACCTGAACTTTAGGCATAGCTTCGGAATAGCACATCTAACACTTGTCTTAGGTTGGAGTTGTTGCAGAAGAGCTTGAGGATTTGATTGTAAGTCAAGATCTATATATAAAGATTATCTGAAAAGAAATAAACTTTTAGTGATGGGATTTTCCAAGCAGTGTCTGGCAGCCTGGTTGCCAACTGCCATAAGGATATGTTGATTTTGGTGTGTTGGAATCAGGAGAGAGTTCTGCAAGTGCCACTGGTGGTCTCTCCCCATCGTGTGCTTTGGTTAGTCCTGACACAGCTTTGAGCACACACGCTGAGTTCCTCATGGCTGAGAATGAATCAGAGGCCGCAGTCGGCTCAGCACTGTTTTCAACAAGTTCAGAAGTAGAATTGATGAGTACCTTCCCCGGCTTTGAAAATAACATTTTCTGATACTATGTGCTTCGGACTGTATCCATTGGAGAGTAGATGTGATGGATTTGGGCCCCAGTTGCTTCATGTGGAAAATCTTCTGTGCCTTTTTAACTTTTTGGAACAACTTTAAAATTTGTAGTAGGGAAAGGTGATTAGATGACCATAATGCAAAAAAAGTAGTCTGGAAAATCAGTTTTTCTCTGAGTGATTTTCAGCTCACCTGGGTAATTCAGGTGTTTTTAGCTGCATCAGAAGTACTGTTGCTTGGATGGATTAAAATCTTTCTGTTTTGTCTTAATAAGCATCATTCAAAAAGGAGAAGTTACACTGGGGAAGGGGGAGGAGAAGACAAACATACTAAGTATCATACAGTGCTATTTCTCCTCCCAGTTAAATTTGGTGTTTCACCAAATCTTGCTTTAAGTCCATCATACATGTGAAATCTTGATTTGTCAAGATGTCAGCTAGAAATAGGAAGCACTCCCCAAGAGGACACAGTTGTGTTCCCTCATGCAGTTTTCAGTATGCTGGAGTGTGCAATAGGCAGCTGCACTTTAGAAATGGGGAGGAGGCAGAAAGCCTTGATGTTGTGGAGGTGAGAAAGGTAAGACTTTTGACTCTTGGGAGGTGGGTTTGTGTCACCAGCTTTCATAGAATCCCAGAACATTTGGATTGTAAGGGACCTTAAAGACCACCTAGTTCCAGTAGCAACTTCATACAAAATCGTGCCGTTTTGGCTTTCATGTTTAAGTTTTCTGTTGCAATCCTGTTGAAGAAGAATTTACATAGCTCCTCATCATACATCCTGTATGAAACAATCAGATGTGTGTGGAAGCAGAATGTGGGGGTGGGGAGGAAGGGGCATCAAGATGAAACACCTGACATCAGTGCAGAAACATGAGTTTGAAAAACAGTTGAAGAAAGCCGTCTTCTCATGTAACCTCACAGATTTAACATGAGGTAAAGGTGCAGTTTTATGGTTTTGTCCAGGTTTCCCCTGATGAAGTCCAAAAGGAGCAGCGTAGTCCCATCGATCCAACAGCATGACCAGCTCTGGTTAACTGTTGTGTGTGCTTACTAGTGAAATCACTGCTATTGAATGTTGCGTTCAGTCAGCTCCAGAACTGTTATGTGCAGGACAGTATTGCCAGCTGTGTCTGATATTTGATTCAGTATCTAATACCAGGCACAGGTACCTAAACTTCTGCGAGACTTTTTGCTTTTGTTGCTTTTTTTTGCCTTGAAACTCCTATGCTTATGAACCTGATTTTAACATCCTCTTTATAACAGTTGTCTTCTTACCCATTTGTTTTTCTTGTGTTGTCATTGCTTTTCTCCTTTATCCTCAAAAGAAAGTAATGTCCAAGCTAAGTCTTTAACTTCTTCAATCCTTTTTCTCCCAGTTCTCTTAAACTAATTCTCTTTCACAACCTTTGCTTTATTTCGTCTGAAATATACCTTGTGTATAAATTAAATACAGCTTTATACATAACTGTTTCTAACTGCGGGTATTTCTACAATTCCTGTTGAAGTTAATTAGATATTAATAATACCTCTAGTCAAAGCTGCTTCTGGCACTGTAAACTGGCTCATTTCCAGCAACTGTTGCATGAAATTTCTCTCAGTTGCTTTTGTAACTGATAATTAATTGGAAAATAGATTTCTTAAATCAGGGCATGTACGATTTCAGGGAGTACATTGACCTCCCTTATTAGGGTTTTGTGTTTTAGGCAGTTAAAACCTCTTGAACTGCAAAGATGTGCTGGATTTAACATGGTTGCAGTTCTAAAATTGTTTGCACTGAATCTTTGTTGGACAGTGGTTTTATTTTTATTTCATGGCAAAAATAAAAATATGAAATGTCCAAATCATTAGAAGTTTGGACAGGACTGTATCTTGAAATACTTATTTTTGTGTTTGTGTTTATCTTGGGTTCTTAAATTAACTTTTTATTTTTTGCAATAATACTAGTGTGGAGTAAAGCTTTATATGTACAGCTCTTAGATCCTGAACTGTGCAACTGCTTGCATTTACAGCTGAAAAAAGAAGAAATATATTTGTGCACACAACACTGGGTTTCTTTTAATCTAAATTGAAGAAAAAACTTACGCGTATCTAGAGAAAAATGTAGTCCTACTCCTGTATTCCATTTGTTTGGGGGGCAAAAGATAGGGAAACAGAAGCTTTCAGCAGTTTAGTAAAGGACAATTATCTCCTGCCCTTTCAATGTTTATTTAGTCTTTTAAATTTACAGATATCTTAAACTGAGCTGTCTAACCAACTAGTTAGGTCAATCCTCGTTTCAGTTCATCTGTCTATCCCAGTGGATTGTAGTTCAGGTTGTACAAAGTGCATTAAGTATTTGAGGTTAGCTGTGTCGTCTCATCTTCAAATTATGTGAAGAAGTATGGGTACTTCAAGATTTTCATCTTAATTGAAACAAGTAAAATCATGTTGTTAAATGACAATCATGAAGATGAAACTCCAGGGAACTGTGATGAAAACGTCAAATTAATTTACCGTTCTTGCTTCCTTGTCAGAATTGTTCTGAAACTTGATTTTTTTTTTTTTCTGGAGGCTTCATTGCTTCGTTGTTTTCACATGTGTGAAAACAGACAATGGTTCATATTATTAGTATTATTATATTTTACTTTGTTTCATTAGCTGTTGTTAACTCACTAGTATTAATGTTTTTTCCCTGATTCTCCTCCCCATTCCACTGGGGTGGTTGGAAGAGTCAACGAGCGGCTGGGATTAAACTACAGCACTGATTTTTGTGCTTTTTGGCAGATTTATAGCAACTTTACTGAGTTGCTCTCTTGTTCTGGTATCCTCAGAGAGTAGAATTTGAGTTCGTCTGTTACGTGCAAGCTGCACTCTTGTTGGTTTCACCTGGACTGCATGCTAGCCTGCCATGTTTAACTTCACATTCTTTGTTCCTGTTTTGGCACAAAGGAATTCTGTCTGCTTTGCCTCCACTTCTGGCAGATGGAGGTTGAATGGGTGACAGCCTGTTAAAAGGTAACACGCTGTATGAACAGGGGACCGTGTGTAAAAAAGTTGGTATGATAAGTTAGCCAGGCTTCAACAGCATTGAAAAGCTGCTTCTTGTTAGACTACTAACAAATATAAGTGTAGGAGATAAAATATGAAAGTTATATTGTTTGTTGGGCTAACACACAGATTAGACACAGAGATTTTCTGTATAAATCTTAGTGGCCTACTTCCACGGTGCCAGTTCTTCAGAAACTTGAAACAAGGTGTTTTAAGGTTTTAGGGTTTTAAGAGTTAATTGCTGANAGGCAGGGCTAGGTAATGAATATGTATAGGCATATTGGGAAACTTAATGCATATGTAACAATTTAGAGAATAAGAAGAGAAACAAGAGCTGAGGAAGTTGCGCAAGTCTTCGTGGAACTATCCCACTTGAGTCTCGCTCGGCCAACCGAATAAATAACATACCTACTTTACCACTTGAATTAGTGATAAAGTCATTTTCCATGCATCAAGTTACCTTCATCCAGAGTCTGAGATACTGCGTCTTATTTAGATTCTCACTTTTATTAGTTATGATTGTTTTGTTGGGTTGGGGAGGAGTGTTGCTTTTTTTTTTCCTGTACAATTGATCACAAAATGTTCTTAGTTTTAACTACACACTGGTTTATGTTCTGTGTTTCTGGGAACACTGTTGTGTTGTGTTTGACTCTGTAATAGGCACAGAAAAAGTACGGCAAGCTCAGGACTGCAAGGACCTCCACGTTGTGAACCCCGATTGGCTGTGGAGCTGCCTGGAGCGCTGGGACAAGGTTGAGGAACAGCTCTTTCCCTTGAAAGATGACTACATCAAAACACACAGGTAAGTGCTAACCTGAGGAAATAGGGGCCATGAAAATAGGTTATTCATACAGTGATGCTGATTTGTCAATAAATTGGTTTCTGACAAGTTCAGAATGGTGTGCAATGCTTATGGATTTTATGGAAGAACTCCCCATTTTTGTCCATTTCTCTTCTGCTTAAACTGAAGACTGTCTCTGAATGTTTCTGCTGACACTTCTAAAGTTATGTTTTTAAAATGCAGCGGGGTGATCATAAGCAGCTTAGTATTTTAAAAAATTGGTTAGGATAGGATGACTTGCAAATTAATACTACATGTTTATTTTCTCTCAGAGCCAATTTGGAGAGCAAATACAAAGATTGATACAATAGCCTGCTTTTCTCTTTGTTGCATACATGCAGATTATCATGCTATGCTAATTGTACTGTTGTTACTACCTGGAAGCCATTTCAGTAACTTTATATGTTTAGACAATTTTTAAGGCACACTTATTAATATTTTAATAATTTAAATATGACATTATCTTGTATTTTCTGTTTTAAATTCAGTGAGACTTTAATGAGGTGAAAAAGTGTTTCTTTAGAGATTTTTTCCAAACCATTACCCTCTTCTGCTTTAGAAAAAAATGGAATGCTTGTTTTTTATGTTCTGGTTAGATAGCTCATTTAAATTTCTAATGCAGTTTTTTTCTGAACTCTGTCCAACAGAGAAAATAGCCCTGCCACATTTCCTGATACACCCAGCACATTTCAGACAGCTGTGTTTCATCCAACACCCATCCATCCGAAGTCTCAACCTGGTCCTGAAGTTCGACTTTATGATCCTAACACTGGAAAGCTGATCAGGAAAGGCACTCAGACGTCTGGGCAGTCAATGTACATCCAGTCTCCAGCTCCTCCCATCACCTTGCCAGTCCACGGTGAACACTCCTCCTTCAGGTACCTAAAGCATAGCAAAGAGTCACACTATCTACATTTCTAGATTCTGTAGTAAATCTTACTCTCTTTATCCCTTCATTTGATCAAATTGTCATTTTTGCTTTGCTTACTTTGTGTGCTTTCTAAAAAGCCAAGGAAATGAGCAAAAGTGAATAATCAGCTGAAGTGAAGTCAGGATGCTATGATTCCAGATGCTTTTTGTGCCTCACTGAAGTGCAGCTGGAAACCTCAAACCAAATAAATTCAGCATTTAGTTTGTGTACTCTAAAGAATGTTACAGTAATCGATCTGTGAAGCGAGGCAGCGTGATGATTCTTAATGGGTCTTAGAATACTGAATTGTTTTTTGTTTATAAAATTTCACCTGATGGCATTTGGCCCTTGTTTATAAAATATTCCTCTTCACCTAATTCCTTCAAATGAGGCATTAGCTTTGTTTTTGAGGAATATCAGAAGTGATGGAAGAGGTGTGTAGCTGACTGAGCATTGTGAAATAAGGCCATATGGCTGAGTGCTTGTTACTAATCCTTAGATCACTAAGTCAAGACAATAATTCAGGAGGAGGAAGAGGCAGCCTGCTTTTTGAAGTACAAAGGCTAGCATCTGGACTTGGTCAAAATTTGTGTTAAGCTGCAAAAACACCCCTTGTCTCTTAAGGATGCGTAAAATATCTTGAATTTATCCCCAGTTATCTAAATAAAAGATCGGACTTTATGGAATTCTCGCAAGCTTAGCAAGGCTTGTTGATTCCAGTGGTAAAGAAGAATCCAGTTAACGGCAAAGCTTTTTTTTGTAAAGTGTGATGAGCATTCCCTTGTACAATGTGATCAGAGCATAGCAGTTGTTACAAAGCAATTCAGTTTTCAAAAAATATAAATCACAACTATAAATGCACACAGTTTTCTATGTTTTTTCTCCCTTCCCTGCCACTTCAGCAGTGTTATCACTTGTAAAGATTTAGTATAGTAGTGTAGCTTATTATGTTTCCACTCTATCTTCCTGTTGTTAAATATTTCAACCTGGTTTTTTTCAGTTGTTATCTGTTTGTAGCCTTTTCTTATTTCAGCTCTCTTGTTGCTGTCAACACATGTTTTTTGAGTCTCTTTTGTTTGTGAAGATGTCCTGTTTTCAGTTCCTTTTTACCTGTGTCTTTTACAGTCTGTTTTAGTTTACTATGACATGGTAAATGAGCGTTAGGAGCATTAAGTAATCAAGACACAGCATGTGTCCAGAGAGGAGCTGAAAAGCTTTTGGGTTTTTTGGTCAGTTATTGTGGAAAGGAGTTTTTCTAGAAATAAAGCTGGGAAGGTTGTACCTGTATGTAATTGTCATGACACTTGTAAGATGCTTCAGTATGGTGATATTATTGCATCATTGGATGCTTTCAGAAGAATAGGTTTTAATGGTTTCCCTACCTTTGTCAACAACTTCATGAAGAGTTTTTCCACACCTAAGCCTATTTTTCCTTAATGGTGAGATGCTTCTCAAGTATCTCATTGAAAAGTAGAGAAGAATACTTTAGCTGTCCTCTTGGTTGAGTTTCATAGAGCTTCAGACAGGTTTTGAGGGTGGAGTGAGGCTGTGTCTCCTTTCTACTTCCTTCTTTTATTTCACTTCAGTGGTTTTTTTTGTGACTGTCAGTGCTCAGAATTGAGATGTTTTAATCTAAGACTGTGAATCCAATTACTCCGTGCTGCAACTTCACCCCTCAACTAAGCAGCTATAAGACAAGAAATGAGCATAAAGTCTATGCTGAGAAAAATTGTTTTCATTCTCATTTCCTGTTGATTTGGTTCTAGCGGTGAAGTTGGTGACCTGTAAATGCTAATCTCTTAATTGGAGCACATCTCTATTCCTCAGAGCAGTTCCTCCTTCTTCCATTAAGATCCTGAGGAGTGTTTTGGCAAAGTCTAGGAGAAAAGCAAGGCAGTGTTTAAATACCAGAGTGCAGGCAGAGCAGGAAGGCTGTGAAGAAGTAACAAAAAGCCAAAGAGCAACAGCTTTGCTGTGTCTTGACTGAGGAAGAGCTGAGGCAGTACTGTATGCTTTGTCTTAATGCATACATCAGTGATAGCTTTTTAAAAATATTTCACATCCACTTTAAAATTTGATATAATACTTGTCTTAAGAGAAAACTACATTAGTGCAGCAATTTATTGGTAGAGGACAGTGTATTTTGTGTCCTGACAGACTTAATGTCCTCCAATGTTCACATTCCACAGAAAGATGTGAATGTTTGTAACTAAACCATTGAATTTAAGCAGAGTTAAAGTTGTTGGCACTCACAACTGCGTCTGTTGTTGGGTGGGTGTAGTCAAAGCCTCCAATAATCCTCTTTGATGGTTTCTCGTATCTTCATCTGATTCTGCATTTCAGATAGTGGGAAACAGAATTGGACTGCTGTGAGTAGAAGCCCTTGGGGACATGGTAGCTGGACGTGGCATAGCAATGGTTCTTGGTCTCTTAGTCTAAGACTAGACGTCCTTGTGCTTAGGAGAGAACCTCTTCCTTGCAGGGCTGGTTATTGCAAAGGGCTTCAAGTTATCTGAATACCATTTCATAAGAACTGTTTCAGTTCTCACTGTTGGATTTCAACATTTTTAGTTTCATTCTGGGATTCAACTTGAAACATAATTTATAATAGGATATAATTTGTTTAAGTATGTACATGCAATTTGCAGTGAAACTGTCACCTGTGAATTACAGATGGTTCAGTTAATGTAGTCAGCATTTCAAGCAACAGGTCTTGCTATTGTGCTCAGCTCTGAGACTTGAGCACCTGCTTTTTTGTCACAAGTGTTGCAGCCCAAGTGGAAGGGTGACAAAAAGTTTGCAGCTGTAGTAGAAGGGAAGGGAATGCGATGCTGCTCCAGGGCTGCCGGTGGCCAGCAGCTCTTCTCTGTCTTCTGAGAATGGGAGGGATTCCTCTCTGAAAATAACCTGCATGTCAGAGCTTTGACATGCCTTATGTATCTCAACAATTTGCATTTTCATACAGAAACAATATTCTACAAACATTGCAGTAAACACTAAAGTTGTAATGGGTCATGAGACGTGTAATGTGATGTTCAAAGTAATGCAAAAGCTAATGGCAGCTTGGACTAGAATAAAGAAAAAAGTTATACTGCAAGTTACATTTTAGTGAACACTAGTAATACACTAACAGAATGAGGCAAGGCTTAAAATATGGGTGTCATTTACATGTGAGAAGTTAGAAGTGACACCTTGGTTTAAAATAATGCTAAGATGCATTGAATGCTTGGTTTGAAGAGATGTGTCAAGCCAATGTTGGTGGCTGAAGCCACACTTGAAAATTTGTATAAATTAATTTCACTTACAACACTTTTCTATATTTACATGCTCATTGTTACTATTTTTCCTACTTAATGTTATCAATCTTATTATGACAGCAAAAATATGAAGTGCCAAATTGAACATGTGACTGGAATTTAAATACTTTTAACACTTCCATGATGATAATGTTATTTTAGCTTTTACCCTAATGTTATATCAAGGAAAGTGCTTGTTACTTCCACAGATGTTGAATCTACCCTGCACATATATGTCCTTTTGCATATAAGACTGGCAAGCAGCAACCAACCTCTGCAGGGTTGAATATGGTGTTATTTTTTAAAAAGTACTCATGAATCTCTTTTGATTAGAAATAAATGTAAATTCCTGCATTTTTATGGCTTTAATTTTTATTCAACGTTACAGGCAGCTGAAAATGTAAAAGCCTAAAAACTATTTTTGACAAAATAAAAATGTCTTACAAACCTTAAAGAAGACTTTGTTTCACATTGCTTTTAGAATGTTTTCATGAGAAGGCCTGGTGTTTCTTATCTAGTAGCAGTGGGAAATACTGGGAAAAACATCTGACAGAAGCCTTTAGAAGCTATTAATACAGTTATTTTACAGTTAATATTTGTGTGTAATGTAGTCAAGTATGATCTCCTATTCTAGTGTGCAAAAGGAGAAGTTCTCATCAACCGTACGATGTATTCTTAAAAAATATGCTAGATTTATTTCTGGTCTAAGAAAATCTGCTTGACTGCCCTGCTACATATAACTTCTCTGTAATTCTTGGAATGGTCAAGCTTGTCATATTTTAGTAGAGTTGTGTCTATTAAAGTTGTATGTGATGCCTATAGCTTTTGTTTTGTCATTCTGTTTTGCTAAGAATGTAAATGGCATCACTGCCTTTCCTGCCTAGGTTACCTATTAAAAAGGCATGGAAATCATAATTTAAAAGAACCTTTTGGAAAATATAGTGGAATGCCGTATTATTTTCATCATCTACCTATGAAAATTACTGTCTCAGAGCAATTTAATAGCAAAAGAAAACAGTATGGTCTTTAAAATTGAAAATGTAGTAGAAGGGAGAAAAAAACATCCAACCCAAAAACTGTTAGCAGTGGTGAGAAACTAGCAAAAAACCAGTTTGGTTAGTTCATTTCCACAGCATCCAAATTGTTTTAGCTTCACAAGAAACTCCACTATACAGAAATAAGAGACTACAAAGGGCCACATGTCTGATGTGCTGCTGATGGGGGTCTTCTGCCGCAGATAGTGCAGGTCTGGGTAGCATGGCAGTGGCTTGGCTCTTTTCCTTCACTACCTCCCATTCAAAAGAAGAATGCAAATTTCCTGCACCTATCAGTGGGATCTGAGAAGAGGTGTGTACTTGGGAAATACTAGCTCTCAAAGTGAGCAAAATCAACAGCTTTGTATGGCTTTCAGATTTCAGACATTCTGGAATTTAAGTACTGAGGTAAAAAACCCTTGATATTTAGATGTCAAGTTCACAAAAGGAGAAACAATTTTGTAGGACCTTACCTATGACTTACTGCATTTGCGTAAGTTAGTAATGGCTTTTTTTGTGGTGGACTGTTGGTCTACAGCTGTTTCTTGTAAATTCTGGCTTGATGAGAATTAGCCATTCTGCATAAAAACTCTTCTCAGCAGAGACTACACTGTACCCTTTTTCAGTCACAGTCACCCTCAGAAACAGGTTGATGGTCTCTCACCTGGTAGTTGCAACTTGAAACTGCTTGTGATTTCAAATACAGTCACTCTTATACCTGCTTGTGGTAGTCATTCTCCAAACACGGTCTTAAAGCTAACATAAACAATTTGTGACCCATGAGTTTTATGACCTTTGATTTGGATTCTGGGTGGTGCTGAGCTGCTGTAATTTGTTCCAGGAGGCTAATGTGACAGACCAGTACTTGTAGTTAATCTGTATTGTATAATAATTTTAGCTTCTAGAAGTTTTTAGTACTTAAGTAATAGTCACAGAAAAATTTACCCAAGGAAGGTAGAAGTCTCCTGCTATTGTTCTACATGTAGTCCATCATAAAGCAATTCCCATGAAGCTATGATTATTTTATCCATTTTAATGAACATTTTGATATTCCTTTTTGTATCTGCATGTTTGAATTAAGTACAGTAATTAATAATGTAATAGAATACAGAATAAAAGAAAAAGCTACCATATTTCAATACACTAGCCAAAAAGAAATATTGGGTGGTTTGCATCTTAGCCAGGCTTAGCATGTGGGAAATGTCTAAAGACTGACACTGGAGAAGTGCTCTTTCTCCATGCAGAGCTCTTGTCTGTAAGGTTGAGAAATAGAAGGGTATACTTAGAGACTCAAAATTAAAAGCCTAGCATAGATCAGGAAAAGTGCATTAGAATATAGGCATTGCTTTCGGAATGATAAATGTGTAAAGTGATGGAGAAACTCCACTTCTGCGGAAATGTCAATGCCTTTTAAAAGCAATGCATCTGCAACTACTGAAGCTCTTGGCTACAAGAAAGGTTTGATGGCTACTTAAAAGAACAGTGTGAAGGCAGGAGAGTGAGTTCCTTGTCAAAGGTAGAATAAAAACTTAAGCTGTCAGACTGAAAATAAAAGCATTAATCGGGAGACTTGACCAACCTGTTGATGAACACAGAGCTTTATTAGACAAAGTCGTAGATATGTGGCAGTCATAAATTGTTTATAGGGTTTTATTTGTAGCTCTGGATCAAGTAAATCTTTCTTATGTGAGACCCCTGAATTTTTTCAGAGTTGTTCAGCCACATCAACAGCAGATGTTTGAAGAAGACGACCTACCCGTAAGTGAAAATGAAGAGCAGCCTGGTCCATCTAAGAGGAAACGCCAGCCAAGTATGTCTGAAACAATGCCCCTGTACACTCTATGTAAAGAGGACTTAGAGAGTATGGATAAAGAGGTGAGCGTAACTGATTCTGACATATTTCTAACGTGACACAAGTTTTAACTTTTGTTAAATTATGCATGTATATGAACTGACCTTGTATGCCACTACAGTAACTTTAAATAAAAGCCACAGCAGACGAAAGTACAGCTCAGGCTAAAATGCAGTTATGCTCTGCAAAGCACAAGAGAGTACTGTGGTATGTAAGTAGACCTTTAAAGTAGAACTTCATTTAAGTATCGCTTTTTCACATTTAATGTTATCAAAGTTGCTCTGTGGATAGCTTTGCCATGTGGCAATTTGGAGTAGTTTTACTTTGTTGTTTTTTTTTTTACAGTAAATCTCAAAATAATCTGGACAAAAATCAGTGGTGGGGAAGGGAGAAGAGAGGTCTGCAGGTGTAAAAAGCACAGGCTGTATGGAAGATCAGGGAGACAAACTAGACCATGGGGCCTCATTATCCATACACATGTAATTGCAGTGTTGTTAACTCATAGCTATAATTGTTTTGCAGGTGAAGGGAGCTTTCTGTTGCAGAGTGAACTGCACATCTTTGATACAAAAGTACATTGTTTTCAAGTCATTGTGAACCTCTAGCTGCTCACTTTTCACTTATTGTTCAATGCACTTTTTTCAAATGAGCCACCATCTTACATAATATTAAATGATATAGAAGAAAAATTACCTATCACTGCACCATGTTTTCATGAATTTATCCTCTGTGTGATTTTACTATAAAATCTATTGACCCTGAAGCTTGAATGCATCTTCTGGCTCAGATAGTTCACTGGTGTGGGGACAGGAGTGTATAACTTGCCATGTTCTTGTCAGTAAATTCATTCCAAGGTTCTAGCTATAATAGGCTTTGCGTTATCTTCAGAAAATGTAATAAAAGTGTAAGAAGGGAATTCTGTATTTCACCAACAAAAGAAAGAGACTTTATATATACCGTGCTGGGTAAATTCGAGATGGACTTTTGGAAGAGCTTTAAACTGGTATTCTAGGGAAATGTGCAATAACTTTCAACTGCTGTGATGATCTCCTTTGAATTTCAGGTGACTTCAGGCTTTTAACTTTACCTGATAACTCTTGGAGTTGACAGCTCTTGATTTCTTTTGCTTTTTGTTCTGAAGTATTTTGCCTATTTGATCTCAAACTTTACCAGAAATAGTATTTCTTCTTGTCATAATACCAGTCCCTGAATCCATCTGTGCCTTCCATCTGTAGCATCAGTGAAACTTAAAGACAATTGATATCATGGTTTGCCTTTATGATTTTATTTACTAACATTTTTTTCTAATCATGTGGCTTTTGAAAAATATGAATGAATTGCTGATGCAGTGTGTGCACTGAGTCAAAATGAAGTGTGCGTGTTTTTCAGACTCACTGCATAAAGTATTTATTGTTCTGTTTTTAAAGATACTATTTGGGAACCTTTTAAAAACTCTGAATCTTTTGGCACCGTTCATTTTGTGATTGATTGCTCTCTGCTGCTTCATTTATGACTACAGAAATTAAAGTTTTTCTACTTCTCCTACAAATATAAACATCTTAAATTACAATGATTTGTTTTTAAATTATGCTTTTGCTGAAGCAGCATATTGTGCTTGGAAACTAGGCTACTTGAACTTCAGAACAAATGAAACCCAAATTCCATTGACTCTTTTTTTCATAGTTGACTTAGCTTTGGTTCCAGGAGTATGATTTGAGGTTACAGTTGCTGCCAAAAGTTTTTCCTTCCACCAGTCTCTGTTCCTCAGGCAGCTGAACCAGTAGGGGGGGTATGTTTGGGGTTTGTTTGGTGCAGAAGCAGGGTGGGATTTTTCTGGTATTTTAGCTTCCCAGTATGATTTTATCAAAGATCAAATATTAGCAGTGAGATATGGAGGAAGGGTGCACACAGAATATATATCAGGGAGGTTGAACTGGACATGGTGGTGCCACCAGGTCATTGTCTTCTGGGAGCTGACTATAAAAGACAGGCAAGGAAAACTTGGGACTGCTAGCATCACCTTAGTAAAGGTGTTGTGTTCATGTAGAAGAAATGTAACACAATTAATAAAGCAGGATTTTGGCATTGCATGGGAGTACACTTAGGAAACAGGGATGATGTGTGGTAATGTAGTCTATAAAATGTAAAAGTTTAGTGGAGTGTACGCAGGAGAGTCTGCTGTTAGGAACATTATCAAATAAAGTGAAAATAAGCTTGATAAGCCTTGCTGGTTGGGACTCAGTTCACTTTGGTCACATTGTGACTAGTTTAACTTCCAGAGAAAGGTGTTTGCCCCCACCTCATTCTTTATCGAAACATGTTAAAGGGTAAGAACCTTTCCAGAATCAGATTGTCACTAAGAGATATGAAATTCCTGCTTTTGCTACAAAAATGCTTTTGCTTCATTTCTATCTATTCAAGTGGCTGTGGCAGCCACAAGAACTACAGCTGACTGCAGATTGCCTGGGCAGAGCAAGGGAGTCTGTTCCAGTCACAGCAATGATTTCTTACTCCACAGCTCAGGTGCTCATGCTGAGGCTGTTTGAGTTAAGAGTATGTGCTCCAAGGAGAGGGAAAGCAAGTTCCAGCGGGACTTTCCTGCAGTGTAAGCCAGGCCAGGCTCAGCTGTGGTGTCCCTGTCCCAAGCCACTGCTGGTAATCATGGGACCCTATAGCAAGCCAGCTCAGGGAGCTGGTTGGGACAGAAAAGATCATTTCCAGGTTAATCTTTATCATTTCCAGCTTCCTGAAATAACCCACCATTGCTACTTCATGAGTGCTAGTGCCAGGAACAGGCAGAAGATGGGAAGAGCTGGGAATAAGAGTGAAGGCAGAACTGCATTTAAAGATTTAAAACTGCTTTAAATCCTCAGTATTTCTACTGAATTCCCTCACAAATTCAGATACGATCAAAAGGAGTCTTATAGCTTTAGGCACTGGGATTTTTTTCAATGAAATTAAATAGGAAATGCAAGCATTCATATATACTGTTTCTATGGGTATAACTAGCAATAAATAACTTTGCAGTTAACATCTAAAGAAAATCTTGCTTTTTCTTTGCAAAAATCTGTGAAAGGCCATACAGCCCCAGGTAATACAGAATTTGCATGTAGTTTATATGTGGGAGACTTTTATTAGAAGAATCAAAATGAAAGCTGATAAAGAGAATTTGATTATGATATATTCCCAAATTAAATCCCTTTCCTTCCTTAACCTATTAAAAAATGTGTTTGTCGCTTTTACTGGTAAAAAGCTGTAGCTGTTCAACTGCTCCATTGGGAAGAACTACCGTGGATAGGCATCTGTATTAAAATTTGATCTTATGTAGATTTTTATCTTGTCTTATTTTTTCAGTTGTAGTTGTGCTATGGGTACCAATCAAAGGAAATGAATAGCATTTTAGCTATTGGGTTGCAGTTTAAGGTCACTTAGCCTTTTGTATCTTTTTCAGTGCCAAAGATCTGGGATATCGGATCCAATGGTAGCTTCCTTTCCCTCTGACATGAAGGACTGCTAGAAATTTAGAGAAGTGGAAGCACAAGAGGGTTCAGTGTAATAGAATTGCCATTCAAAGGGCAATTGCCCGGTCAGAGTAAGTGCATAAGGAATGTATCCCTGCTTGGGAAATATGCAGCCTCCTGGTGCTTCTGCCTCACAGTAGAGAGAATGTTTTCCCCCTTTTCTGTACTAGCCTGACACAGGTGCTTTCCAACTGATTGCTGCTGTTTGTCTCTATTACAGAATGGTGAAGGGCAGCAGAATTCAACACTGCCAGTCAAATTAGGTTGTTTATAGTCATTTTTACAGGACTGGATAATTTTTTGCTTCTAAATAACTGGTTATCTGCTACATAACCTGTAAAAGATCATTCCATAAAAATGCTGTTTATATAGAATTGTATCTAGTATGCTGGAATCTTCACCAAAGAAAAATCTTTAAAGAAATTGTTTCCAATCAATTAAATGCAGTCAATAATTAACTAGAAATCTCTTGTCCATAATAACTGTTCCAGGATGACTTTTGTTTTCTCAAGATCAATTCTATCACTTTACAGGGAAGTTATCTACTTTTGCTTTCAGTGTCTGTGTTGGAAAGTAACTGTTGTGGAAGCCTGTCCTGTAGGGAGAAGAAACTGGGCTCTCTGCAGCTCTTCTTGTTCCCCATTTCAGCAGGACTAGACTTGCTCACCTGCAGGAGCCTTTGTTATGTGCTTTGGGTGTGACTGTGTGGCATTGTCATCTTTTGCCAGGGCTAGGTGGAAATTCCTGACTTACCAGTCACTACAATGTTGAGTGGATCTGCTGTAGTTTACTGAGAAAAAACAGAAAGTGGAATCCAGGCTTCGGATGACTCTTATTTGTTTCCAGAAATAAGATCTATTAGCTAAAGCAAGTTGCGCAAAGGAAGGGAATGACATACAAACCACGTGAAGACATAATACGTGTCTTTCCATTCATAACTGATTATCTCAGTACAGGATGCCGTGTAGCTCTCATTCCCAGAGGTTACTCGTGGATCATCTTGTGAGCCTATTTCTTCAGAATTGATTGCTAGTTCCTTTTTATTAGGGATCATTTTCTTCTAAATTTGTATTCCTAAATTATATTGGGAGAGAACCTTATGACGGGGATAGTATCATGTACAGTTACTTAGTTAAATTGACCTAATCCTAACAGTGTTGCGTCCTATGTGTTATAAATAAGCAGTTTCTTTTTACATACTAATTGCTTCCTGATGGACCTTGACTTAGCTTTTCTGTAAAATGTATTCTTTCTTTGTGGGTATCTGTTTCAGACACAAAAGGTGATTTTTAGCCTTGTGCATTGTGCTAGCTTCTTTTAAAAATTGAGTCAGCTTTGTATAATCTTAAAGACTTTCCCTTTTTTAGTAAGTGTCCCTTTTATAATTAGGTTGACATTCTTGTATATGATAAATTACGTGACCCAGAGATAAGTAAACAAGGTCGAGAGTTTTCATTCCTCTCTTCCTTTTGGCTACAAATTCTTCTCATCTGTTCCTTTTAGAGCTGTGGCTGTCAGTACAGTTCCCTTATGTTATTTTTCAGGTGCTTTCTAATTCACCAGTCCATGTAAATAGTAGAAATCCCTTATAAAATGTCAGTGATAAAGGAAAAAGAAAATACCCAGAGCTGATCTTGAGATCCTGCTCTCAATTGCTTGTATCTTGGCTGCTGCTACATCCATGGTAACAGTAGAAGGCAGACAGCCATAGGTGCTCATATGTGTCAGTACTTTCAGGACCAGTCTTCGACAGATGCCAGTATGGGCTTCACCAATGGGAAGGAAGTTCAAAAGGAACTTCCAGTAAGGTAGTAAGTTTAAACAAGTTCAGTAAGGCAGAAAGATTTCTGTTTGTTTTGCACTGCCTTCTCATCCAAGATTGCCTGGGATTACTAATGTCCTGGAACAGCTGTGCACACATAGTTTACCAGTTGTATGATGCTTAGGGTTTTGTGTTTGTTACTGTGTTTTGGTCACGGTGTTTGAGAGTAGCATCTGTATCTTGTCAAGTGTCATCATCTCTGCCATCTAAGGTAAAATATTTTCCTGGTTTAAATTCCTCTCAATGTGGGACTGGGACAGAGGAAGAGAGGGAATGAATCTGATACCAGTCTGACCTCTAGCTTTCCCATTTCTCACTTCAGTTAGTGGAGCTGCAAAGATTCCTACCATCTGGTTGGGATGTGTGGTCAGCAGCTGCAAAGTGACCACATTGCAAAGGTATGTTCTGTGCACCAGTGCATTTAAGTATACAGATTTTTCTTTAGCGGGAATTGCCTAATGAACTACTTTTGAATCAACATAGTTCTGTTGATTTGGGATGTATTGTGCACATTCCTTTCCTTTAACTAAGTTGTAATTTATATGCCGTATATAAAGACTGAAGTTGCAGCATTCTGGTCTTACGTAATGCAACTTATGCTCTTATATTTTGTCGCTCTGCATTTTCCTTTTATCTAAGCAAATTTATCCCTTAATTTCTGGTTTTTATTTCAAGCTAGTGACTGTACCATGCAGTGAATTAGGAGGGAGTGTTTTTCTCCTTCAAATTGGTGAAAACTATTATCTCAGTAAGTGGTTAGCCTCTTGGTTAGTTATAAAGTACTAATTTAATGTGGAGGATGTGATCTTTAGAGCAAATAATAGCTGCCTGGGCTCCCTTGGACAATTAACTTGCACATTAACAGTTCTTTGAATTTCCACAACTACATTTCTCATACAAATGTTCTTGTTTGACGCCTTAGTATGTACTATGTCTTGAATTGTACAGATGCTATATTTGGTTAGCTTCTTATTAATTGTACCTTTTTTTGAAGTTAAGAAAATGAGTGTGTGTGTACAGTTGCTGTTGTTAGTGATTGTCATCGAGGTACCTTGGCCCTTGGAAGTGATGAGGTCTTGCTTTGCAGTTATCAGACAGCTCTCACTCGAATTGAACTTGTAAAAAAAATTTGAAGTAACTATTAGTGAAAGTACACGTCCTGAGAAGTAAGAAAGGTAAATGTGCTGCTCGTCATCAAGACAGTAAGAGACTGTATGAAAAGGATTTGCCAAAGTATCTTGCGATATAAGCAGACCTGAGGAAACTCAGATTGGCTGGTCTTGGTTCATTGGTGCTTCCTGGTGCTGTTATCTTACTGACAGCCCTATTGTCACCTTCCTTCACATGCTGACTCTCACATCCCCTCCAGTCCCCATGCTCTGGACAGCTTTTTGTTTTCACTGTGGAGTGCTTATTACCAAATGGTTTAACCCAGCAAGTCTGAATGTCTTGCTTGCTTGCTTTCCCTGGGAGATGAGTTTTCTGGAGAGAAATGGTGAGGGTGCAATGCTAGGGGTCAGGTTGCTGGTTTGTCTTCATGAAGCACTTACTGGGGTGATGGCTGGCTGAAAGAAATGTAATGTGTTTTTTTAAAGAACATAGCTTAAAGCAGTTATATAAGAAGGAAAGTATTTTTACTGCTTCTCCCCTGTTTTAAGATTTTGACATTCACCCTTCTTTAATATGGTTAAATAATAGAGAAGTAATTGAGCATTAATGTATTATAATGTTAAAGCAATTATCTCACCCATATCTCATCTGATTAGTAGAGAAAACTGAGTAAAGTTTTCCAATACTACTTTTAATGGTTTGGCAATGCGAATCAGCAGGATAGAATTAAGATACCAGTATAGTGCTTTGGAGAGAGGAAAGTTGAGCACTTAAAAGAAGCTGGCCATCAGTAGTTTGCTTCTGCCTTTGTTTGTTTTGCTTTGAAGAATTCATTTTTCACTGAAAAATGGAAACTGTTCTAAAAAGCAGCTATGCTTTTCTCTTTTGTTTTTTAGTTACAGAAGACATAAACTTTTCTTTTTTTTTTAAATCAGTATTGGTCATGCTTAAATTGTAAATCATTCTGGCCAGAAACATTGACACTCTGATTGTTATTCACCTAATAGAAAGAACACCAAAATACATGTAGTGTAGATAAGGCTAGTGAGATTCAAATGGATTATCAAAATGTGAAACATATATTTTCCTATATTTTTGGTCTGATATTTCTCTGTAGACCATTAGTTTATACACTAATTGCATAGAGCTGGTTGTCTGCTGGTTTTTGTTTTTTAAGAGGGCATCATGGTTCAAGCTTGCTTAGCACTTTCTAGAAGTGTTTGGAAAGAGGTTTTTTTTATGTAATACCATGTTTTACAAGGAGACAAGTCATTACCAAAATAGGAAAAGGATTTTTATTGAAGTTGATATTATCTCAAGTGGGCAATCAGTTGTGGATCACTTCTGGTTTTCTGCACAGGTTGCTTAGAAAACACTATTTAAGCACAGTTTTTGGTGTACTTGGATGTCTTATTTTCATTTTAGAGTTATTTTTTTGAATTTGTATGTTGTGAGGAAATATGGGAAACATACTGTAACCTTTTGGCATTCAGATGACACGTGGTATAAATATCTGCATTTTGTAGATAAAAATGGAGACTACCTATATATGTAAGAATTAGTTTGATGGCAGTCATGACAAGTTGTTAATTAAAATATGATATAAGACTTTTGAGCAAAATGAACATGATCAGTCAAGTTCTTGACTGGTCAGGCTGTTTAGGAGAAAATAAAAGAAAACATTTCACAGAATCACAGAATATGCTGAGTGGGAAGGACCCGCAAGGATCATCGACTCCAACTCCTGGCCCTGCACAGGACCATCCCCAAGAGTCACTCCCTGTGCCTGAGAGCGTTGTCCAAATGCTCCTTGAACTTTGTCAGGCTGGTGCTGTGACCACTTCCCTGGGGAGTCTGTTCCACTGCCCAGCCACCCTCTGGGTGAAGAACCTTTTTCTAATATCCAATCTAAACCTCCCCTGGTACGACTTCAGGTCATTCCCTCTTTTTTTATTGAGACTTCACTTACATTATGCCTAGTTATTTTAACAGGTACTTTAATCATAAGATAAGTACAAATATTTGTGCTACAATAGATGTTAGTAATGGGCTGCACCAAGTGGACATGAATTAAGAAGCAGCCATGCTTACTTCAGCGCTAACTTCTTTTTGAGGAATCTGATAAAACTCAAAGTAATCAGATTGATGGATTGTCAATAGAAAAACAGGGAAATCCAGGCAAAACTTAGTCCAAGATTGGTCTGATTTACTTGTCAGCAAAGATGCTTCTGCCATCTTACATAGTCTTCATACTTTCCTGATTCAGTCAACAGTTGATTCAGATCCTCTGCCATTCTCCCAAAGATGTTCACAAGATTGTTTCATTGTAAGCTTGGGTTTTTAGAAGAGTAGCTTCTTTTTCCATGTTGCTGTCATTCTGCTAAGCATAGAGTAAAAATTATTATGCAAGTAAGGATAAATCTTGAGCTCTGTGATACTGCAGATATGAACAATTTCTGGCTTTTAAACTATGCCTGATTTTATAGCAAATGTGTTATTCTAATGTTACTCCATATGAAATGGAAAGTAGTTCTATAAAGCTTCCACCTCTAGAGTGTATATACAAGGTTTTGGTTATTCTATAGGGAAGAAGGCTTTTCCATACATTCTGTGAAGGTTTTTCAAACTACTCTGGTAGTACGTTATGTCTCTGCATCCTTACCTACTTGGCCTTAGTAAAGAGAATCTGAAAGCTTTTTTCAACTGTTTGTTTACTCACCAAAACTGGGGCAAAACCTCTTTAAACAGAGTTCAGTAACCTTATTTTAACATATACGTCTACCTCCATATGCTAAATGAAATGCATCTAGGCTGTCAACACTAATTGGCCACAGTTAAAAATGAGTTGCATGAGCCATGTTAAACAATTTGCAAGCTGATGCCTAATATAATTCTGGGCAGCTGCATACAGGGCCTGATTGAGCCTCATCATAAGTCTAATATGTTTTTACATTTAATTTGAGCTGTTGCTCTCTGTGAGTGATATTTAAAGGTGTCTGCTCAAGTCCCAGTCTAAGTCTGAACTGGTTTTCTTAACTATTTTTTTTTGTTTTATCAAGGTCTTCTGATACTTGTATTTCAACATACAAAGAAATATAGATATGCAATATAGTATAGTGTATTTCAAGTGCTATGAAGAATCTTTGCAAACATTTGCATAATGCTAGTCTGCTAGCAAACTTAATTTGTGGTTGGAATTCTGGGGCGATAAAAATGCAAGTCCATTTTGGTGACACGAAGGCTGGGTTATTTCTACATACAGCGTTGAAGGACAATTTAGTTTGTACCATTACTTTTTAATCAGCTAATCTTGATCAGTTATCATAAGGTATTTTTTAACACTTATTGTTAAATTTAACTTATGCATAATTGCAATTGCTCACTTCAGAGACATTTTCAAGGGAAAACATCTCTGCTTTGGTAGTCTTCGTTCTTGTCAGGTGCCAGCTTCAGGCACACTGAATATAGCCACTCAACTCTGCCTCTGTGTGATAGTCCTTCAGCTCGAAGTGTTCTGTGTCAGCACCACTATTTCCATTCCATGTACAACTTTAAAAGAGGTTAGGAAAAGCTGCAGAACTAGAGCCCCCTACTGATGTACAAAATTCTCTGCTGCAATGAGTCACAAAATGAATAATTACCCAAATGGCTGTGCTGCAGTATCTTTTTCATGTCTACAGTAGCAGCATTAATTTTAGATCTTGTGAGAACATCATTGTTACTCTGTATTGTTACAGGGTTTGTGTATGAGCTTGCACTTTCTAATTGCCAGGGGTCACAGTCAGCTCTGGACAATATTCCCTGTCACTCCTTGTAGCAAATATGATGATACTGCTTTCTCTGAGATTAACACAGACAGCTGCCTATCCCAGATATTTCAATGCTCCAGCATCAAACTAGCTTCATCACAGAGGTATTGAGGACTGGATATAGCTGTCATACCATGACACAGAGATCATATCAGAACCTGCATGGTATTCAGTCACCTTAATATTGAGCTTGTTGTAGAAACAGACCACTCTTCAGCTGCTGGGCTTATCTTTCACTGTATTATGGATTGCTTCTTTTCTTTTTCCTTAACTTACTCCATGCCTAATTGTGGCTATTGAGTAGGCTAGCTACACAGGATGCTTCCACATACACAGTGCTCATACTTCAGCACTACTTTACTTAAAAGCTACATGCTTGTCTGTAGAGTCAAGCAGCCCCATTGCCCAGTTCAGTAGAAACCATTTCAAAACTGCTCTGTCTTCACTGTCATCCTTAAATTTCTTGTAAAACCAGAAATAGTTTTCTCCAACGCTTATTATTTGAGGTGGTTTTGTTAGCTTGAGCACATTGATAAATATCTCTTGGCTCTTGTGATAATAAAACCAAGCTAATCAGGCTCATTGAAGAGGGAAGTTCACTGACAAAAAAATAATGCTTCATGAAGCCAGCTGATGTCTGGCAATGCTAAGTTGAAATTAGCAAGTAAAGGCAGATCCAAGCTGGCTTACCCATCTTGGGGGTGGGTTTGTTCATAGTATGTGTGAATAAATCTATACTGAACACATATCTGTGTTTTTATAGGAGTGTTTTTGAGCTAGTAAGCCCTGCTTGTATCCCAGTTGCTCTACACAGCGATAGTTTGGGTTCCTTTGCAGCTGTGGTAACTGCAGAAAGCTTGTGCATGCAGGTAAATGAAAGCAGTTTTTTGCCTGTCTTTTGTTCTCACCATAATGTTTTCAGTTTCACTTAGACTGTGACTTCTGAACAGCTTTTTATCCTGCTGAACAAGAAGTAAAGGAGTTCAGCCTCTGAAAAGGAAAAAACCCTTATTTTTCTCTGAAATATGTATGTAGTGATGAATATTCAGTCTCTCTAAGCAAAAGTTATGCTGTCAGTAAACCTTGGGATGGTGAAACCCAGCACTGTGCTAAGAGAGAATCTTGTTAAAACATGTGATAACAAGGACTCATTGAGAGAAAGCTTTGAAAGTTGAGATGCAAAAAATGTGAGGGTGGTGTGCATATTGTGTCAGCAACTCTTTTTATGCTTTTATGTATCTTCTTTTTAGGGTGAGGATTACTTGGGTTCTTATATCTTCTGGAGTAAAGTCCATGATTGTGGCTGCTATTTTACAACATTTTCTGATCATGACTGTGCAATAAGAGACTGCATTTTTGGTTGCAGCATTTCAGAAGTTTAGTGTTTGCCTCTGAGCTGAAGCACGTTATAGCCTCAAAGGTAGTTTAAATCATCTGTAGTTCAGGTTGAAGCGTTTGGAAATTAGTTCAAATCAAGTTCCCTCCCACTCTTGGTTTTCTCGTTTTAATGAAATAACCAAATGGGTTAAGCCCTAAATGATTCTCAGCCGTTTTCAAGGATAATGTGCTAAGTGTACCTGCAGGTCGGCTGCACTACTAACTAATGCCTTTGGGGATGACTTGAAAGAGAATATGTAAATTAGTGTCCTAGTGCTCTTCTTTATAAAAGCTGAGATTTTCTCTTTAGAAATGCAGGCTGGAAGAACCTGGATCACATCTGATATTAGGAAAAGAAATACTATTTTTAAGTCCACCCACCAGTTCAGCAGGTATTTCCAGATAAAATAGTGAGATAAAATATGTTGAGAACTGTCCCATTCTCTTTTAAAAACCATTTGGACAGTCATCAAGCTGCATTGATGAAGGAAGCCTGTTCATACCTCTTCAGAGCTGCCTTTCTGTGTCAGGAAGAAACTTATCAGCTGGGCCAGAGTGAGGGTGAGTTTTAGCAGTAGATGACAATTCATCCTAGCTAGTTGCCTAGGAATCCCATTGCTTGTTAGGTTTGTGCCATCAGTATGCTATCCTCTACAAAATGCTCATGGAGGGGAACACTGCGATAGATGTGTTCAACATCCATAGATTCTTTTCTTTTGTGTTTTTAAGTGAAACTACATGAGAGCAGATACTGTCAAGACATCACTTGACAATATTTTTATGTTCAAAAAATAGTTGTAAAGTGAGGCTTATGTCCAAAAAAGGCTTGCTCTGAGGGATTGATTAGAAGCAGTACAAATAGACTAAGTATTTTTTATGTTAAATGATTTTTATCCAAATTTCTATTTCTTTATATAACCTAAATAGTAAAAAACGTTAGGAGCTCAGAAATTGTATAATTCCTTGATACTAACATACTGATATCATGCTGCTCTCAGCACTTCATTAAAAGCTTCCTACTGATTCTCCCCTTGGCAGTGAAGTGTCAGAAAAGATCATTCAGAGCTTAGGCTCTGTGCCCTCTCAAATTGCCATGTGTTATTTTTGAGAGAATGTTAGGATTTCTAACGTAATATGTCAGTGGTATTTTGTGACAGTATTTAAACAACTTGTGTGAGTCGTCTTTCATTAGCAAATTAGAATTATTTATTTTTAAAGAAATTTAGATTGTGCATGTCTCTTGCTAAATCTCTAGGAATAAGAAGAAAGTTACGACAACTTCTGGCAAAACTGTGCTTCAGTTAATAGCCAGACTGACAGTTCTTAGAGTCTTGCAAAATTATAAGACAAAGCTGTTCTTTGCTGTGTATCAGCAAAATACACTTTCTACTTTAAAGGAAGGGTAGCTTTGAGAACAAAAAGTGTGATACTGTCTTGTTTTAAAACAGGGGTGAGCAGTACAGCTGTAGGCTGCTACAACTTTTTAACCTGTTGCTGTAAAGTTTTGCAAGAGCTGTAGTGACACATGCATGCAGCAAACTGAAATCCCTGAAATGTCCACCTGTGTTAAACAAAAAGGGAACAGGTATGGATACTTCTAGTCTTTACCAGGCCTTTTTTGTTGGCTGGGAAAAGAAAAGTGATGTTAGTCTTTGTTCATTTTGCACACTTAATAGCTTCTGTGAATTAAAGAACACCAAAGATGTATTTGTATAAGAATTTTCTCCTTTTTCCCTTCCTTTCCCTCTAGTAGTTTATGTACATTAGTATTCTGTTTGTATAGCATCAACAGACTCTCTAGGTATTCCAGTCTCTGGATATTTGGATAGTGCTTATTTCTACAAAAAGACTGTAACAGAATTTGAGTGCAACAGACTGTTACCTGGGGACTCACTCACTGCCTCATCACTGCCTCATTGGATTGAAAGGAAGATTTGCCTGAAGTGAAATCAGGACACTTAGTAATATGTGGCACTTGAACTTGAGCAGGCAGCTTCAGTTTCTGTTCTGTTGCAGATTTTTTTGGGTTGTTCTTTTTTTAAGCCTTGCAGGTACAGGTAAACTTGAAAGATGGCCCAGTGACACAAACTTTACTCTTCAGAAGAGAATTTGCTGATAGTACCAATAGGCTGCAGTAGTAGTGCATGGTTCATCAGATTATGAAATTCTATATTGGTCACAAAAGAGCATATGGTAATACTTTTAACATAACTTCTCCAAGCCATTGGTCTGTTGCAGTCTTCCACTACTGAGGTTGAGCCTACACATTTAAGAGATGCTTATCCAAAGTCTCTTTGCAGCGGTTTATTCCTGCTGTGATGTACTGTTAACAGCTTGGGTGTTAGTGTAGATGTAAAATGAAGAGGGACAGGGAAGTGGTGTAGCTAAGCAGCAACTCAGCTTAAAAAAGTAGTTGAAGGTAACTAAACTGCTGCTGTCTCTGAGATGTCACACAATGAGCAATGAGATAGTTTTGTTGCATCTCTCTACAGGATGCCGTCAGCAGCTGCAGGGCACTTGAAGTGCAAGTCCTTCTGCCTTCTTACTTCTGCTCCTCTTGCAAGACCAGGAAACCCTGTGGTTAAATTTAGATGTACCACCTATTTGTTGAAGGTGTACTCACTCATGTTTCTGCTTGATGATTGGTCGTGTTACACAGGGGAGGGGGAAAAAACTTTGGATAAATCTAAATTAATTTTCCTTTTTGGTGCTGAGTTTTTGTCCTGTAATTTCAATGTTCTTATCCTGGCTCTCTGAGAAAAAGCAAATTATGAGTTTTGAATTTATAAAAACAAAGCTAAACTCCAGCATGCGACTTCGCCCTCTTTTTTTTTTTAATTCATAGTCTTGATGGTTTTATTTCCATTTTTGTTAAAGTATCAACCCTTCAGAGATCAGAAATGAATGCTTAAAGGTTAATGGTTAATTGTCTGTCCTAGTAGAAAAAGCCGTACTGTATTAAAACTCTTGCCTAGAGCCCCCCCAAGATCCAAACTAGTGGGTTTTCCTAAAAAATATGTACCCTTTCAAACTCACGGCAACTCATTTAATGATGGTGATGAGAGTTCAGCAGCTGTCAACAACAGCATGAGAGTTTAAAAAAGATAAAGGTGGACAATTCCCAAAGATGCGCAGTGATGGGGCAGGAGGCAGCAGACACAAGTTGCAATATGAATTACTTTGACTATAATGAAAAACCTTCTTACTTCAAGGGTGATCAAACTTTGGAAGAGGTTTCCAGGAGTGGTCCTAGATCTCCATATCTGAAGATATTTAAAATGCTCCTGGACAAAGCCTTGAGTAACTTTATAGAACTAATCTGACTTCAAGCAGGGAGCTGGACATGGTGACCATCAGAAGTCTCTTCCAGCTTAAATTTTTCTGTGATTCTAGGTGTTTAGAGACTAAAAAACTCTCAGATGTCCCATAAGGTGTTTTTCACATAAAGGATGGGCTAATTGAAATAGAAAAAGCAAGATTAATATTTTGCATAGTCGAAATGCTGAGCACTCAGATGGTTTCCATTTCCTTCAAGCTTGCAAGTATTGAGCATGTTTACTAGTCAAATCCTGTAATTTTTCAGTAGGGGAACTGATACTGAAGAACATGCAGTTCATGACTGAGAATATAAATGTATAGCTTTTTTCTGACCAGCTTTGGTTTCGGTGGGATGCATTTTAATTTAAATGTAGTCATCCAGGACATACAAGTCAATCTCTAAATGAATTATATGTGAAAGAAATCTCATAAAAGCTTTTTTCTAAGGTTTGGTAATATTCCTTAAACTGTTTAGAGCAATTGTTTCTCAATCTACCAAACTAGATATAATAACACTGCCAGATTTGGTATTCTAACCTGAAGCATGCCTTTATCAAAATCAAGATAGTACAAAGGTAATTCTCAGTGTATGGAGATTTAAATAGAGGAAAAGTGCGTCCTTTTCTTAATCATGAACAAGACTAGTCATTTCTGATATTTCTGATTCATCACCTGCTCCAATGAGCCAGTGGTAATTGTGGTAGAGAACAGTGAAATCTGCATTTGAAGTGTTTGAGACAAAGGGGTATTGGACACTTGCACAAATGCATTATGTGACTCTAAAAATTGAGTCAGAAATTTGAAAGGAGAAAAAAGCGCTCTAAAGCTAAAGGAAAAAAACAGATGAGACAGAATGTGAAAGACAAGTTCTTCTGAGGTTACTCAGAAGAAATGGAACTGAGTTACATCACACGTTCTCCCTTAAATTTTATGTACTGAGGGACAACTTAACCTAATTCAGACAGCTTGTCCTTTCAGTGACATCTTTGTATAAGAAAAGTTTTCGTTTCAAAGTGACATAAATGCAGACCAAATCTTTTAATACAGACTGTAGGAAATCGTAGGAAAGTTTAATTGTTCACATGTATTATGCCATAATATCACCTCTGAAAAGCACGCTGAAATACTTGCTAGCATTTTTGAAGACATGGGTGGTAATATCTTGCTCCTCAGTTAACTGTACCTAAACATTCAGGTGGTAGGAATAAACATTAAAAATGCTTTTCAGTTCATTGAGGAAAAAAGTGAAATTAAAAGTTTTCATTTACAGAAGAAAAAATTAAGGTCAAAGCTAAGTTAAAAATTATTAGACTTTTCCGTATTTGGAAAAAAAATTGTGATGTCAAACGAAGTGGATTCTTTTCTGTGCAGTAAGGTCATGGTGCAGCCCACATAGCTTATAGCTGTGAGAGTGACCTGAAGAGTCATTTGCTGCTGAGCAGACAGCGTTCTGTTCCCCATGTCAGCAGAGGATTGCTTCCCTGCAAAGAACCCCAGGAGAAACCTCTTCCAACTACTTGCTTTTTTGCCTTACCTAAGGCCAGAACTTTTCATAAATAATGGTCAGTAAGAGACTAAAAACACATTCTTTCTCTGAAGGGTAGCTATAGATCATGCTCTTACTCACTGGCCTTTAACTTACATTGTTGGAGCCTTTTCTGGAATTTTGGCATGGATATTTTCAGCAGTCTAAATTGAAGAATCATTGCATTTAGCAGCCACGGAGCTCTTACATATGCTAGGGTATCATTGTTTTAGAAATGCTGCAACCAGAGGAGCAGAGGGCTCCACATTTTCTGCCTCCAGTGGGCTCAGGCTGTCTCTCTTCTCCATCCCAGCCATAAGCTGATAGGTAGGGAAGGTGGAGTTGAAATGCTGTTCTTGTTTTCAAGTGGTTCCCATCGAGTCTGTCCTCCTGGATAGGTGAACAACTGTATTCTGGCCACAGGTATTGCGGTAATTTTTTTTTATCTTTGACTTCACTTTTTGAAAAAAATTACAGTGTAGATTTACAGGCCTATTGCTATTTAATCATCTTTTGGCAGAGGATTTCTTTTGAAAACAGAATAAAGGAAAGGAAGATTAGAGTTGTGGATGGCTTTATAATCAGATAAAGGCTCCAGCTTCCAGGCTCCAGTGATGTCTCTGACTCAGGAAGGCTTTGGAGAAATCATTGTATTATCTCCCTTGAGACATTTTCTCTTTAGAGACTTAGAATTAAAAAATTGTTGTGAATATTACAATTGGTAACTTTTAATCCATGTGAATTTAATTTAAATTTCACTAATTAGTAGTTAGGAATGGGCATTTTCCTCTTTCCAACGTTAGTGAAGTGTTACTAATTTAATAGAAGAAAGCAATTTTCATTATACTAATAATCAGAGAATCATATAATGGTTTGGATTGAAAGGGACTTAGGTCATCTCGTTCCAGCCCCCCTGCCGTGAGCCTTAGACCATCTTGTTCCACCTTCCCTGCCATGGCCCCATCCAACCTGGCCTTGAACACTTCCAGGGATATGGCATCCACAGCTTCTCTGGGCTGTTCCAGTGATTTACCATCCTCACAGGGAAAAATTCCTCCTGATATCTAATCTAAAGCTGTCCTCTTTCACCTGAAAGCTATTCCATAATAAAATTTATGTTTTAGAAGGACTTTAGTATCCTTAAGTCAGCCTAATTACCAAGGAAGGATTGCATCTTGTGTTTCTTTTAGCAGTTTCAGGTATTTGTTCTAGGCATCTTAAGAATGTCTACAACGTTTCCACTCAAATCTAGACATTGCTCTCCAGGTGGAAAATACAAGGTTTTAAATGGCATTCTTTGGAGAATCAATCTCATTCAATCATACGCAAGGACACAGCATCGTTAATAGTGTTGCTTTTTAATAACAATATTGGTGTGCAATCTCTAAGTGACATTTTATTTCATTCTAGTCAAAGTATTAACTGCAGTAGTAAAGCCCAAATATAGTGAATTGTGCGGCTATAGTTGCAGTTACCTTACCTTTTCATTTGCAGAGGTTAAGTGGTCAGATTACTAGAGGCAGTGGGTTTTGGTTTTTTCCCTTCAGATCTGCCTTTTAGGAGCACAGTCTGTTGCCCAGGGCTGCAATTAAAACTTGTGCCAGCATTGTAGCCCATGCTGTCAGCAGCTGTTGGGGCTGCACTGCCACTGTTCATTTCCCAGCGGGGTCCCAGTGCAGCCTCCAGGGATTGCAGTGGGGGCTCCTTGTAAGTAACTTCCACATGGTGTTTTTAAATTGCTGGTTTTCAAATTTAAGCATAGCAGCTATGCTCAGCATTGAGCCAAGGCTTTTTCTTCTCACATAATTGATTTTCATCCTAAAACTGGTAGGTTATTACCAGGAGCTGCTAATATTTCTATGTGCAGTTTGATAACAGTAGGCGAAAATAATTCCGGATCACAAATACCAGGAAGCACAAGTTACAGGTTTGGTTTTGCTCTCATTCTAAAGGCCTGACTTTGAATATGACTCAGAAATCTGTTTACTGCCTAAACTAAAAAAAGCTACCCATGGCTAATGCCCCTTCACAGAGCAAAAAGGCAATCAACTCCCACTCAAAAATATAAAGTATTTAGAAAAGCAAAATGTATTTTAAATAATACTTTTTGAGCATGAAGATCTCTTATACTGGGACTTCAGCTGCTGAGGAACAAAGCAATAATGTCTTTATTTCACTAATACTTTTCTATTACAAAAAGACAGTAAAATGTTGTAATGTTTCTTTAATTGCTAATGAAGAAAATACTGATAAATATCATTGAGGGTGTCTTTTTGTTGAAAGGCAGAGACAGAAAGTGTTTATGAATATAAATACTGTAAGTGATAAAAATTACAAAGAAAAACACATTCCCTTATTTTGAAACTATTTGGATATTCTGAAAGCTTGACATAAACCTATTTTACACCTTTAAAACCAGATTCTATGTTGAATTTATTCACAGAGTGAATAACTGCTTATCTATGATCATTAGTACAAATTCACTTGACTTCAGGTATTTTTTCTTATTCTGGGAAAGGTTTGTTTTGTTTTGGAATTTCAATGGAACTCTGTCTTTAAGTACTACTGTACTGTCTTTACACTTTGATTTTGCATTTTTGCTGTTTGGCTTCACTAGAAATTAAGAATATTTTTTAGATATGTTGTTGAAACTCAGCCCTTTTTATCAAGGGTACAATGTAACACATATAGGTAAAAACTAGATTAATACTGTATTCAGTAAAAGATAGCATTCAAATAGGCAACTGCCACAGAAACTTTACTCTGACATACAGAGTTGCATAATTAGCACCTGACCTTGCTTAAGTTTGACATATGGGTAACATCTGCATTATGCTGTTTAGCACAGAACCCAGTGAGTTTTGAAATTAAGATGACTGCCTGCAAAAGTTAAGTGACCCAGCAGCAAAACTGCGCTTCTTTTGTGTCGAGCAGTTAAACTTTCCAAGTCAATTGTACAAATATCATTTCTTCTGTCCCTCTTGATAAACCTTTCTTTGCTTTGCCAAATGCCTGGTGTACGCTTTGAGGAGCTTGAGGAAAGAGAGGACAAGCATTTGTGATTGTGCCACAATAATGATTTGTCAAGTGATTGTGCACACTGTGTAGAGCGCTGTTGGGTGACCTCTTGTAAGCTGGGTTATGGGAATATAACTGCACCTGCTTTGGCATAATCAGTGCTGTATTAATTCCTGCAAACTACTTTATGGTGTGGAGTTAATAAACTTTTACAGTATTATTTACATTTATTTTGCCACAGACAGAGCAGTTTTTTCACACCTCTGCCCTGGATTGTTAGAAAGTTCAGTGTGCAACTCCAGAAAGAGCCACCACTCTCTCTAGTTTGATTTACAGTATTACCACCATTCACTGTTAATTTCACACGCTCAGAAGTGCTGCTTAGTTTGTAATTTTCAGTGTCCCTTTTCCTACCTTCTCTTTATTTGTCTTCTCATTTTGCTGCTCTTTTAAAATTTCTGAAATAGTCAGCTGATTTCTGTAATGTACTAAAAAGCAGTAGTTTGGGACAAAGTAGAAGGCAATGTTGGAAGGGGACCCAGGGGTTATAGGATCATGTTAGAGTTATTTTTTGACTTGACATACCATGGGGGGTATATAAGGTACATATTGGAACCTTTTGACACATTCAGATGGCAGACTATATTAGTTTTTGCAAGTTTTTCCTAAGGTAAAATGCCTTCAACACAATCTCAAATAAATGCTCAGGACACAGAGGTTTTATGCTGAAATGGAATTGGGTTTTAGCTGTAGTTACTGTCAATACCAATTGCTTGCATTGCCAACAATGAACAGTCATTTTTGTGGCAGTAGAAACCGACCTAAAGAACTTGTAAATACTTGGTGGTTTGGTGGTTTTTAATGTTTTCCCCTTAACTTCACAATCAGTTTGAGCAACAGTCCTTTTGGAAAGGCTGGGTGGGGGGGTGGGGCAGAAATGTGTGTATCTTCTGTGCAGTAGTGGAGCACAAAATTTCCAGCTGTTTATCAAAACTACTGGTTTTGTAGATTTTTTTTCTGTCATTCCAGTAAAGAGGTGTTTCAGACCATTGTACCTCTTTTAAGCACTTGCAAGTGTTGTTCTGTTGGCTGTCCAAGGTAGCTTCTCAGTTCTATTAAAATTTGAATCCTAAAGTACTTGCTAGTTGAAAAATAAGAATTAAAGTTTATTCACAGCTCCTTTTTGTTTTTAAATATGTAGTTTGCATTACTGCATATGTAATTGCTACTTCCAAAAAATGTAAGGTGTCATGATAGCACTCTGTCATATCTATGATGCTGTATCAAAACATTGCCTGTAACTTAACTTTGTGAAAAATTGAAGTTGCTCATAGCAGTTTCTTTTTTGGTGTTTTCTGGGGGTCTTGATTCATTTTGAATGTGTAAACTCAACTTCTGGAGTGAAAACACTGTCAGCTGATCTGGTTTGTTAATACTACAGAAGGCTTTGACTTTCCTGGTAGCAAAGCTTTAGGTACTTTTCAGCTCTTAATCAGAGAATGAGACTAAAAATCTCATTGCTCTTTGGTCTTTATACTTTGCATGAGTGTATGCTCTGCTCCTCCTAAATGAGAAATAAAATAGCTTTGTCAGATGAGGAGTTTTACTGGCTTTTATAATTGGGTGTTTAAAAGAGTTGTCAGGCTTTTGATTCTCTTGCTGAATTGAATAACTTTGTCATTTTCAAGGGATGAATCATTTTTCTTTTTCAATGTTAATCATTGTTGCTGGGTTATAAAAGTCTATTTCAAAGGTAGCTGCTATGGGTGTTAAAGCAGTAAGCATCCCTTCACTGTATCTTATCAGTAAGATTAGGTATTAGTTGGCATTTTCTTCTGAAGTGTTATATGTTCCATTTATATTAATCATATAAAATCTAATCACATAAGCTGAAGCTATAGTTGGTACTTTGTACATCTGTATCTGTCATGTTCTGAAACAGATTGAAAGTCTCCTCTGTTCTTTGAACTTTCTTATTTATTCAAAGTTAGTGGTAGGTATAGATAGGTAGTTGGTGTTTAGATACTAATGAGCTTTTTGCCTATTAACTTGTTCAAGTGTCAAGGGCTGAAATCTCACTGCCTCAATGAAAATATGGTTTATTTTCCATTTCTTTTGAGAATTGTGGAAGATGAAGATGTAGTACTTACATTTTTCAGCATATTTGCAATTTAGCCAATAATTAAGTAGGAATCCATGTTTTGGGTGTCTTTCTACCTAAAGAGATTTGTAGGGACCATCCCACATTGTTTTCATATGCAATGATTTTCAAAATTTGATCTATTTCTGTGATTTATACATGCATTTTATGTGGCCTTTCAGAGAAATGGCATATATATGTGTACAACTAATCCTAGTAATTCTAATATTAAATGGCATTTCAGACTTCAAACAAATAATGTTATCATTGTACAGGATGAAAGAAAAACAGACATGGCAATAACTAGACTGCTAGTCTGTCAAAACTGTTCACACAAAGTAGATTTTAAAAGGCTATCAAACTTCAGTTTTAGAGAGGCATCCGTAATACTGAATGTCTATCAGCCTAACTTTATCCTTTGAAAACCTTAACATATTTTGTAGTGAGAACATAGTTTTAAACATAAGACTTCCTGGAAAAGTATTGCTTTTGGAATGAAGGAATGTAATTTTAAATGTTAAAGACTTGCAGGAAAGGAGTTGTTAGGGCTGTGGATCTGTGCTGCCATTTGGTTGTCAATTACTGGCCATGTCAGCTACCTGGAGTGTCTTCTACCAAAGCTATACAGGCAGGGTCTTCCTGCCATCCCAAAATGTAGCACTTAAAACACTTGAGACTTTCACTGCGTTCTGTACGTACAGAAAAATCCCCATCCTGTGTACTTCACTTTTTTCGACTTGGTTCACTGTTGGCTTATCTCTAGCAGTGTTTTCAGTCTCCCTGACCCTTAATTGCGTTCCATGATTCTTATTTGCCATGCATATGACAACTTCTGCTCACAGGAAAAACATTTTTGGACTCATGTAATTTGATTTGACTCAGCAATTCCTACAGTTTCTACCTGAAACTGCCTTCTGGATTTAGATGCGCTAAACTGGTTTGCAGTTCCTTTTAATGAGCTAAACAAAGAAATTAAAGGTCCATTTATCAATGACTAGATATAAGTGACTTTCTTACAGCTTTCTTTTAGCTTTTGGGATTATTTGTGTAAAAGCAACAGATAAAAAGCATAAAATCTTTTAGCCCATTTTCATATGCAGATATTTTTCTTTGTGATAAAGCAGGTGTGGATTAGTGAGAACAGAGAGTAGTAGCGAAGCATATTTTAATTTATGTTGAGATAAGCTGCTTCTAGGAAAAATTCTTAAATATCAGTAGAGAAATGCTCACTCGTGGCTTATTTCCATGTCTTCTGCCATTCACAAAAATTGAGACTGTGGGATCTTCACCTATGTTTTCTCATGTTTTCATCTCTTTCTGAAGGTTGAATGCTAACTCAAAAAGAATATAACCATTTGAAGCTCATTAGGGTGGCTCATGAGTATGATTTGCTTTTAACAATGGTTTCAGCAGTACCAGACCTGTCACAGCAAATTCATCGTTTTTTAGAGGATTATCAAATACTGTGCTAGCTTCTCAGAAGTAAAGGCCAAACAATTATTTAACAAAATACGTAAGCCCTTTGATGGATTTGTCCTTATTAATTAGCACAATCAGACAATCTGGTTAAAATGGGGTTTGTACATTCTGTTTCATTCATACTGTATTATTTAGAAATAGACTTCTTTAAAGTTATATATGTATCAAGGAATACCTGTAAATATAAAAATTCTTACTCTAGTAAGAATTTTAATATGCCTTGCCCGAGTGATTCTGCGTGTTATAAAATATATGTAGTAGAAAGTATGCATCAGTATGTTACAGTAGTATAAATCATCTATCCTTTAATTTCAGAAGACAGCACTCCTTTTATAATAGTTTCTTGTGTGCCTGTCATGTATGTGAGTATATGTATATCTATCTTATGCTAAGCATAGAATAAATATACTTTATTTGAATAGAATGTTGCTAGAGTTGTTACAGAAACTGCGTTGGAGACATTGGGGTTTAAATTTTGACGGATAAGGCCAAGGAAACTTGAAGCATATTCTTAACGATTATTGAAGAGTGATCCAATAATTATGAAAGATTAATCCAGAGTAGTCTGCTGGAAGATAAACTGACTCCTCCACTCTTTGGCAGGTGGATGACATCTTAGGAGAAGGCAGTGACGAAAGTGATACTGAAAAAAAAAAGCCAGAAGAGGAAGGTGAAAAACCTCAGACTAGTGCAACAGAGACTCTAGGGAGGAAGACGGATCAGAGACCTCGATCATCATCATCATCGTCATCAAGTGAAAGAAGTTTAACAGGCAGTGTACCCAGGTATGAATATTTCAGATGTAAGAAGATGTGTGTTAATGATGTTTCATTGTGCTTGTGCACTATTCAGCGTGCTTTTTTACCATGTGCCATTTGAAATCTGTTGTTAACCTATGGATGTAGGCAACTTTTTCTTGTAAGTCTGTGAAATTGTCATGCTTATCTCGGCAATGTTTTGGGATTTGTTTAAGGAAGTGGTCTTAGTAAATGTCTTACTGAGAACCAGGGTATCACCTGTTCAGAAAGAACTGAAGGCAACTGAACTGCACTTCTTCTAAAGTTGTCTCAGTCCTGTGTCAGATATAGAACAATGTCCTCTGCGGTGTCACTTGAAGTAAAATAAAGCATGGTTTTGGAAAGCTGTGCTTTTTTCATCCTGAATTTTTGAGATACTTTTATATCGGTCATTCATAACAATGAGATTGTTGGGATGCTTTTCTACTTAGAAATTTAAACTTGCTAGTCTCTTCTTCAAAATATAGTTTAGTGTCCCAGTATTGACTGTTGGATGATGACTATCAACCAATTTTCTAGTAAATGAGAACTTAATTAACTAAGTGCTTATATTAAATATGTTAATGAATCGTTCTCAATTTACAGCCTGTTAATAGTTTTTAAGATTAACAATTTAGAGCAAGCAATATAAGATTTTAATTTCGAATTGCAGGGGTCATCATCCTGTACCACAGGGTGCTGAAAGTGCAAACATGACTCAGATGTGTGTTGTAGTTCCTTTCTGCTCTCTAACCAAACTCACTTCCCAACCATAAGACTTTAGGCTCCAACACTTTTTCCTTAATGAGGATAATATATAAGTAGGAGGTCTTAAGCAACTGACTTGCATTATTTTAACTTTTCTGAGCTTTGTTCTAGTACACAAAGAAGGTATGAGAGAAATGGCAAAAAGATGCCACAGAATGTGACATACAAACATTCATGGAGAGACTGTGATTGGGGTAATAATGTTGCTGTGTGTTGGATTTATTGGAGAAGGATCTACAGGGAAAGCTTGCATGGCCTTTTAGTTTGTCATGGGTATTTCTAATCATGGAACTTCTTCAGAAAAAGGTCTGAAAGTTGAGAGAATTCAATTTGTCTCAAAGGAATAGAAGAAAAATTCTTTCCTAAATGAAGTTTGGAAGAGTAAAGGCAAGCAAATGATGAATGTTTTAGAACACAGCTTGAAGCAGCAAGGCATGGTGGTGGCATGTCACTCTTAATTCATCCTAATACTGTGATGTTTGATTGTGTAGAAGACATGCCAGTTTCTGGAAACCTAAGGGAAGAAGGAGTCACGTTTAACAATATTGCTAAATACTATTCCCCAAGGATGGTATAAAAAGATAAAGCAAGTGCATTTGTAATTAACTTTTGTTCTCTATACAGGAAAGTTTGTAAGTAAGCTTGGCAATATTTCTTCACTCAGAAGCTATGTGGACGTAGTAGTGGTCTTGCTGGGATAAAGTCTTTGAGCAGCTTCTTAAGTAACTTTTCTGTTTTCAACCTCTCCGCCTCTTAAGAGTTTCGTTGTCAGTTTGTTAAATTGCATTCAGGATTGAGCTTGAATGGCATGCTGGAAAACATACTCACGAAGTGCTGGTTCAGATGCTGACCCAGTGTCTACTAGGCAGGAAATTCTGCTTGATAAGAAAGGAGTCCACCATCCCAATTACATTTTAAGTTTGAGGCTTTAAATTGATGTTTCATGGTCAGTCAGTGTTGTATCTACTAAAGAGATACCGTATAAGAGGGATAATATAAAAACAGTCTATGAAAAACAGCAGATGAACAAGATAAAGGCAGTCCAGATATGATCCAGTACTCCTATGCTCTGGCTCAGCTCGTTCCTAGATGAGGCCTACAGAGGCTGTAGGTTTCTGCTAAGCATTGCTGCTCCTCTACACCTTTCCAGTAGTTACACTGGAACAACAGCACTTACAAAAAAATCTAGCGCTTACATTTAATGTTAGTCTTCAGTCTTGAAACTTACAGAATACCTTGATCATTTCTCTGATTGGTGCCACTTCTGAAATTCTCAAGCATGGAGAAAAAAATAATCTTTGAGAAAACTGATAGCTCCTGCTGGAGGGGAAATGCAGCCTTTCTCCTACATCCATTGCTAATTCATAATCAAGGAAAATTGAGCTCAGAGCCTCAGAAATCCCTCAACTATCTTTTCTGTCCCCATTTACTAGAATTTTAAAAGGAACAGTGATATTTTGGTTCCTAAGTGTTTTCTTTTCTTTCAGATATAATAGTACTTCCTTTCAACAGCCACTCTTCTAGAAGACAGAAATTATAGTTTTCCTTTCTTCCTTACTGACAGAAAAGACTGCTGCAAACTCCTGTGCAAAATTTTGTTGATGACATCTTTTATCCCAATTGAACAAGTATATTCACTGTCACTGTAACTTTATTCCAGTTCCCAGTCTTGAGACACTCTACTTTGAGAGTCTTGAGACCTCAGGTTTTTTACAGCTCAGTACTTCCCAAGCTGTCAGCCTCACATTCGTTATAGTCTGGGATATTTTTCAAAAACAATTTCAGTGACAAACTATTCAAAACATATTAAGGAACTAGCTGGTATACGGCCAAAGTCTTCTTGAAAGTACCCTTAATAGCCAGCAGCACATCTCAAATATGTCTGACAAAATAATTGTAGAAATTGAACCATTTTGCCAAAGAATGATGGTTACTCTGTTTTCTTACCCAAGCAACTCATTGCATTGTTTCACTAGTAAAATTCTAATGTTATTACACTGAACAGTCTACCAAAATTCCTTTCTAGATGATGTGAGTATGCTGTTGATTTGATTTTTACAGTATAGAAAAGCTGAAGATCTAAATTTAGAAATACTGGTGATTTAAAGTCATCCTTTCCTGCCTCCTGGATCATTTGTTGCGTTAGCATAGCTCACTTAATTATCAAGCAGTCTGTCTGTTAAAGAGCTTCTGTGTAAGGTCACCCTAGAAAAAAATACATTGTGTGAAGTTAATTTTAAGAATTAAATCTTTCGTTACCTCCTTTCCCTTAGAATAGATTTTATGTAAGGGGGCACTCAGTGATGCCTAACTGCAAGAGGAAAGGGGAACAAAATTTCTGTATGTGTTCAGTGCTTGGATGTTCAAGAAAACATTAACCTTAATTCCGGAGTAAACAAATCCTGAAGTAAACAATTGCTTGCGGTTGCAGGTAATTGTTGTTTGTCAAATGTTGTTTGTCTGAAGAAAATTCAAATTCATTTTGCTCTCATTTGTAGAGCTTCTCCCATGTAATTGTTTCAAACTTTTAATCTGAATTCTGTGATGTGTGGTTATTCTAAACTCCTTACATTTCTGGAGCCATTAGAGTTTTCCCATGCATAATAGTGAGGTCCTTTTAAAAATCTCTCGTTCAGACTCCCTCAGTAAGAACCAGCGTTCATTATTGGAATTGGCCAGAACCAGAGTATCAGTTCATTTCTAAAACTGCGCTGTGGTTTTGGCTGTGGGCCTGCCGTGTCAGTGGCCATGGGATTACAGAGGAAAATGTCTCGTTTTAAAGACTGTTCCCTCAAAGCTTATTCCATCTATCTTTGTGTTGCAGAGGCAGCACTTCAGTTGGTGAATGAGGTCGAATCTTGCAGCTTGTTCAGGGGGTTTAAGATCTCTGCATAGAATGAAGACTGCTGGAAAGCTACAGAAAGCAAATGCGGCCCATTTATTGATTTTGGCAATGAGATAATGAATCCCAAATCATTAAAGTATGTTTGATAGGAGCAGCAGCTCATTGTTGTTTCTTGATGTAATTTGGTAAATAAATGCAGTTTTCGTACTTGAGTGCATTTAATGCATTTTAATGAGCATCTCACTCTATTTTAGAGAGATCCAATATGTCTCCTTAACAAAGCAGGAAACCCACTCAGCTTTTAAAGAGAATGTATAATCATTGAGTAGGGAAAAAACCAGACCTAAACTCTGCAAAATTATAGATCCTTGACAGGCACCCACCTCCTCTCCCAGTTGTGGGAAAGGCTGATTAGCTTTAAGAATCTGCAGTGATAGGTGGCATTTGTCAGTTTGAAGGTGCTTCCCTGGAAATGCTTTTCTTAAGGTGAAGCAAGTTAAGGAAGCTCAATACAGATGATGTGATGGCTCCAATTTTATAGATTATTACACTTACAAAGTTTCAAATTGTTTGAGTCTGTTTCACTGAGAACAGCCCAAATTTGCCTCCCATGATTAATTTCCTGTAAGTTCAGTCTAATTCAACATTCTAAATTAAACATCTGGGAGAAGGATACATACTTCAGGTAATAAGATCTTGTGATTAATATTTTTTTACATAACCAAATTCTGACTGTATGTTTTGCAAGCTTCTTATAAGTACTTTTTTCTTGGGTTTAAAACTTAACTTCCATGGGTAATACAACACCTGGACTGGCCAGCATGTTCCACGTCTGTACAGTACTCTTGTGATGAGTTTAAATGGCTATTCAGAGGGGCATTTTGAGGTGTTAAGAGCTGAAACTTCCGCCAACTTCGTTTTTCCCAAAACTATTGATTGCATTCTACTTCCAAAGTAGAAATTTTTGTTGATTCCTGGTGGGTTGGGTTTTTTTGTTTGTTCGTTTGTTTTTTGGTTTTGGGGTTTTTTTGGCATAACTGTTGTTCTCAGTTACTGCAAGCAGAGAGTGTGTTTAAATGACTGAATTTCCTTACATTTCTAACAGTGTGCAAGTAAACAGATTCTTTGATGTAGTCCACATAAGCAATTTAAAAATTACTGCAATTTCAGTGAGATATTTTTCCCAGAAGTAATGGTGAAACACTCCAGACTGAAATCCAGGATTGGCTTCTAAAGAGAAGTGCTTCTGTTGGCAGCACATCTTGCTGTTTTCACATGAGCCAGCTGTTCTGCAAAATTTTAATGTCATTTCTGTTTGGAAGTGATTTTGATGAAGATTCTAAAATGGAAGAGGATTCTGGGCATGCAAAGCATAATTTGTTTTTGTATTTATACCTTAAAAATAAGTTTTCATATAGGAATGTTTTTATTTGAAAGCTCTCTTGTTACCCAAAATTTCCACATGAGAAAATCAGTACTGAGCTAGTAACAGCTTTTTGAAGCCATTTTAGTTAAATTTTTTCTCCAAAGGTAGTTTTTTTTTCAAGTATGTCTAGTCCCAAGTTCACTATCCTCTGCTACATTGAATCAACTTACTTTCAGTTTGCCAGCTAGAAAATTGTAGAGCCAGGTTCTAGAGGATTGAATAAATGGAAACAAATGCTGGATTTCAGTTAATAGTTTATTTATGTATTGAGGATGTGCCTTTTTCAGGCCCTCTTGAAAATTGTCCAAATGTCCTGAAAATCAGGAGTCCTTCAGTTGTAACCTTTATCTGATAGGGTTAGGATCTGACTAGTGACCACCTTCAAAGCTTCATTAGAGTTGCTTTAGGCAACTGAGGTGCATCCCATCTCCGTTTAACCACATTCTTTAGGTTATTAAGACATTGGTTTTTTTGACGGTTGGTACTTTTGTTTCCAGTGTTCTGTTTAGGTTGATTCTCAGCTTTTTGTCTTTGTCTCCCACATTTGTGGTAAAATTACCTTTTCCTAATTTGTATTTCTGAACCAGTCATTCTATCCCCTTCTCTCCTCAGAGGAAAAGTAGCTTGGAGAGATAGGTTGTTTTGCTGACTTGGATTTTCTGCATCTGGTATGTTAAATCCCACCATTTGGTCCTTGTCTTTGTTACAAAGCACAAAAGATGGTTTTAAGAGCAAGCTGTGCCAAGGATGTTTATACTTGAAAAGTGTAGTTACAGACTGTGCTTTGTTTCATTTGAGTAGCTTTCACAAAAAGTAGATTTGATTGAAGTGAAATAGTGTCCAAGCTCATAAGTTATTCCTTCCCTATAGCAATCTTTTTCATAAAGCTTCAGTAAATACTGGGAAGTTATTCTGAGTGTCTTTATTCATTGATCTGTGGAGCTTTAACTGAAACCTGAAAATTAGGTGGTTTTTAAATCAGAAAAGTTCAACAGTATTATAATTGCAGATGTCTAGAGAAGTCACTGACAAACTCAACTGTTCCAATATCATATTGGACACATTTTATAATTATCAGCAGAGAATTTAAAAATGCAGTAGGAGGAATTTGGAACTGGAAATGTTACTATTCAAACTGCATCGGTGTGCCAACATGTTTTTGTTTATTGCCCCAGTTACTATATTTAGATTCCTTTTTTTTTTAAGATGCCAATCATATCACTTGGCTGTAAACATATTTCTAAAAAAAGTCATTCTTATGCTATGGCCTCACAAATATTATGTATAATGAGTAGTGCTTCATTTGCAAGTGAAGTAACACAGTTTGCTAAGCCAGTCTTTCTTTTGAAGGAGTATTTGAAGGCTTTTACAATAGGGAACACAACCATTCAAATGGCTATGACAGTGCAAGTCCTGTGACAGTGCCACTAGAAGACAGAGATCTGTCTTCTCACTAATGAGGTTAAGCATCATTGGGTTTTCTTATAAAATGCTGAGTTATTCTGTAATTAATTTAAAACTATTACAGAATATAGTTTTTAAGCTCTCTGATAAGAGGAACTGCTTGCTTTTTTTTCTTCTTGCTATTAAAGCAGAATGGGAGATCCAGCATGACTTCTGTCCTGAGGAAGCTGTCAGCTGCAGGCAGTGCTTGTCTGTGTGTTTTCTCAGAGGGGAAGGGCAGGGCAAAGAGCTGAGTTTTTTCCATCATGTGAAATAATTTTTTAAAGGAAAACTACTTTTTATGTCTGCAGCAACCAGAAGAACTGAGAGGCCTGTTTGTTACTTGTGGCTCAAAAAGCAAGTCACTATACTGGCTACTTGCTGCTCTTTGGTGTCTCCTCATATGAGAAAGCTACCAGCCATCTTATGTTCAAGAGCAGAATTGCTGTGGGCAAGTCACTTAGTCAAGTGAGGGGAAAGGAATGCTTCCTGTGGGGAGGGAATGCAGAGTTCTACTTCCTTTTTCAGCTTAATATACCAGTGTTTTTCCACTGGGGAGACACATGCCTTCTAAAACAGCTGTGAAACAGTTTATCTGGATCTTAACATTTGCTCTCCAGTGAGGTTTGCCAGGCTGACTGAACAGGGTTAACAGTATGGAAGATCCCACTAACTCCTTAGGTCCCTTCCAGCTGGTCAGACGGTATTCAGCCTTTAGCTATTTATAGAGTATTGTTCACTTCTGTTTAAAGTCTTCGTTTGTTCTGGAGATTTTTTTCTTCTCTGAGCAGAAAGGAGTACAAGGAACACATGGATTTGGCCAAAGTCACAAGGGATTCTCTCTTTAGGTCTACATTTCAGGTCATTTAAGATTTTAAATATGTTCCATGCTGTTTCAAAGCTACTTCACTGATTGTCTTTCCTTAACATTTCAAGGAATCTTTTTGAATTTAAGATGGAATCATCCAACTCTTTTATACACAATATTTGAAATAATGGTATTTGCAAAATAGCAGTAATATTCTACTCATTTGCTATGTCTGAACTGGCTAATTTGTCTTTGTTGGGTGCATTGCGGGAGTTTGCTCAGATGCATGTTGGTGGATGCTTCTTAAATAGCTTTTCACAAAGGATTCAAAATTCAGTTGCTGTGAAAGGATTATACCAAAGTTGCTCTGCTTTGTTCTGTTCTATTAGTAAAGACTTCCTGGGAAGTCTTTACTAATAGAAAGGTCTCTGTAGGTTTTTCTGTGCTAAAAATGTGATTTTCAAGCTTTTTCTCAATATTAAATTTAGTTAAGTCTGCATTCTGCTATAATGAATGCCTTGTATTTTTTCCTCCCTCTCCAAAGCTATGAGGTGTATCTATGGTATGTTATACCTGGAAGACTAACTTTAAATCATGTGGAAATGTTGGGCTGAAAAATGAGTGTATGAGAGTTATTTCATGGTTTTGTGGCATTGGTGTGTCAGGAGAAGGTGAAGATGTAGAGGGAAGTTCTACGCCCTTGTAAACCCACAGAGGGGTGGAAAGATGCTGGAAGTTACTGGTAGGTAGGTGTGCTCTAAGGAGTATAAATGGGTGGTGCTATTTTCAGTACACTATTTTATTTGATAGTAGAGGACAAAAATGTCTGACATGCCTAACTGAATTGATAGTTTAGGGGAATATTACATTTCTATTAAAAAAAAAAAAAGAAAATATCATTAATTTCTTCAAATGAAAGGGTATCTGGGAGATCTGCTGCAAGAGAGAACGCTGTTAGACAAAGGGAGGTTGGCATTTTTTAGAAAAACTGAGCGGAATTCTCAAATACAAGTAGAAAAACCTCAGAGTTGGTGAAAACTATTTTTCTTCTTCATTTGATATTCTACGCTATCTCATAGAGTGGACTGTTCCCCAGGCGGATTTTTGAGATAAAATCTGTATCAATTTGTTCAGTTTTTAAAGAGAAATTATCTTTCCATTAAAATCTTAAACTTCCATATCTGGTCTGCATGTCCTTCACTTTTAGATTTTGTGTTTAGTTTTCTTCTGCTGCTGTGGTAAAGAAGTTTTTTATTTTATTCCTAATTAAAAGGAATTAAGCTTTATAATCTCATATAGAAAAATTCATGTGGGCAAGTCTAAAAGCTTACAAATCATTAAGTATGGTTTGAACTACTCTAGCTGTTCAGGAAACAATTAGCAAGAACATAAAATAAATGGATATATTATTTATTTCAGATTTCCTCAGAGGTAAATCAGAGAGGAGACTGTAGTACATTTAGGAGCAATGTTTGAAAGGAGTTGTGAGAAATAAAGAAGCATTTTCTGTGTACAAAGTAGATACTCAGCAGAGAAGCAAGTGGTAGCAGTGAGGGTGCCTCTGGAGGTTGTATCTCCATTAGTATTGTAGCCCAGTGAGGCTTTGAAGCAATGCTTTGGTGTGGCTCCCAAAGGGATCTCAGGGTTCATCATTTCCTTTAGTCAGTGTAAGCTGGGGTTTCACTCCAAGAGCTTGCTGTGGGCCAGCCACTAATGCACCTTCAATCCACAGAATGAGCTGAGAGCTTGTCCAGAGTAAAACCCTGTTTCTGCCTTTAATCAGCTGTAATGCCCACATGCATGAATGCCAAATGTATTGTCTCAGTGCATACAGTGTCAATAGGACAAAAGTAAAAAGGTCACTGGAATTATTCTGTTTAAACTTTTATACACTTACAGAGTTGGATTCCTTTTTTTATCTCTTTTGATACTCATATATCTAGACAGTGAACACAATTTTGCAGTTATTTCTTGATCATTTAAATGTTGGGACATTGCAATACGCTATTTTAAAATTTCAAGTGGCTAAATTACTTAAATTATAAGCATGACACTGATAAATGGCAAAAGCAGCTGTATAAGCAAATGAATGCATGGCTCAGTTTCTTTATGAAAGCACTTAAGTAGATGAGTCATTCATATCTTCAAGCTTGTTAATGAGTTTAATGGCCTAAAGTTTCAAGCTGTTACTGAAAATATACCTACTACAGCTTCACTTAAGTTGCAGACTAAATTACAGTTGTGTTTCTGGCTGCTGATTAGTCTTGTCAGTAAACAGTGTGCATCCAGTTGTCAAGAAAACTAAGAAAAATAGTTGAGAAAAGGAATCTGAATATTCAGGATCTAGGGGAAAGATGTCATTGCAGTTTGCCTCAGTTTTTTTCAGAGAAGTCTTCTCTGCAATTTTACAGTTAGCTTTACTCCTATAATGTTGTCTGTAACACTCTACTGTCATCCAGTTACACTGAAAAATTACAATTTATATTGGAAAGTCTTCTTCTCTTGGCTATGTATATAAATTGCATTTGCAACCTGCAAGACTTAAAAGTGAAAAGCTGCAATAATTAAAAGTCCTTTCTTCTGTTTAGGATGCTTACCTAGGAAAGCAAGCAGCCCAACAGCTTAATTATCTGTAATGTATACAAATGTTTTCTTACGCATTCAGGGAAGATCCTAGCAGGCAGTTTGTACCATCTTCAGCTTTAGATACGTGAGCTGCCACTGCATTGAGAAAATCAGAAAATTTTATGTGATTCATGTATTCACTCTGTTCTCAGTAGAGTCTTAGTCATGAATTACCATAATCTCAGTGTTTTCAATGGTCATGTGGTGTATTCTTGCTTGATATTGGTGTTTTATCCACATACAGAAATGTAGGCACAAAACCAGATACATTCAGATGCACCAAACAAAGTTGTGGAAAGCAAGTCTCTGGGATTCTATAAAGGTTTTTTTCCAGAAACCTTGAGTAGCCCCTGAGAAGTTTTTCCTTTTGCAGAATTTCGCAAGGAACCCTCTTCCCAAATTCATAATGAGACAGATGACACTCTGGAAATTCCTCCAGCCACAGGAAGCTGTTCCTATTTCCTGTTTTTTCCACTGTTTTCTGGTATCATGAGTTGTCCAGGGAGAAGGGATTCAAATTTTCAGCAGATTTGCAGAGATAGATCACTTAATATCTTGTCTTTATAATGTATAGCCTGGGTTTGTTCAGCTGTGGTCCTTTTTTCTCTGAGAGCCAGTGCATCAGTATGTAAAACACTAGACACTGGACCACCACAGCCACACCTGGGAAGCAATGGATTGGGTTTGAGGCAATGGAGAACAAAAATGATGGGAAAAACAGATCTCATTTTAGCAAGTCCGCCAATCTCTGTGTTCTAGTGCTGTGGTGGTGGAGGCAGGACCAGCATGCTGTTGGGTTTTTTTCTAAAAGTTTTGGAATATATTTGGATGAAAGATAGGGAGAACAGGCAAGAACAGGGGAGTGCCAGATGTGTCTCCTCAAGTTCTTCTGGCCATCAGATGGATGCCCAGGTGCTCAGCACTAGAAGCAGCTCCCATAATAGAAGAAGATGAATAATTTCATATCCCTGTAAGCCTATTCCAGCATTTGTTCTGCATCAGGTCCTTCACATGATCATAAAGTTTCTGGTGTTTGATGACTGAGAAGCATGAAATACTTGAGTAGGACAGGAGCTCTCAAAAAAACTAGAGGGGCAAGGTGATATTGCTGCAGTTTTTAGTATCTCCAAGGATAAAGTCTCAATAACCTCTCTGGATAACCTGTGCCAGTGCTTAATCACCATCACAGTGAGAAGCTGTTCCCTATGATGTTCAGAGGGAACTTCCTGTGTTTCAGTTTGTGCCTGTTGCCTCTTGTCCTGTCACTGGGCACCACTGAGAAGAGCCTGGCTCCATTTTCTTTACACTATCCATTCAGGATTTTGTACATGTTGATTAGATCCGCACTCCACTCCTACACCAAGAGTGTCTGAGGATCTTGAGACACAGAACCAAAGGCTTTAGTGAAGCACCCTCTGCTTTCCCCTCATTTACCAAGCCAGTCATTTCATTGTAGCCATGTATCAGGTTGGTCAAGCAGTTTCCCCTTGGTGAACGTATGTTCAGCACTACTGATCACCTTGTCCTTCATGTGACTGAAAATGGTTTCCTGGATCAGCTGCTCTTTCATCTTCCCAGGAACTGAGGTGAGGCTGACCTTCCCTCAGTCCTGCTGCTTTTAAAGGTAGGAGTGACATTTGCATTCCTCCAGTCATCAGGCACGTCTCTCCACCACCATAATCTCTTAAAGACTGAGAGTGGCCTCACAATGACATCACCCACCTCCCTTGGCACTCGTGGGTACATCCCACTGGGGCCATGGTCTCAGGCATGATCTGTTTGTTTAAGAGTCCTTCCCTGTGCTGATCTTCTTCCACCAAGAGTACCTCTTCCTTGCTGGAGTTTTTCGCCATCTTCTCTGGCCTCTGGAGGTTTGTCTTGCTAGTAAAAAAGTGCTGAGGCAAAGGAGGCACTATTACCTCAGCCTTTTCTGTGTCCTGTGTCACTGGGTCCCCTGCCCCATTCAGGAGCAGGCTTACATTTTCCCGTTTCTACATTTTCCCATTTCAGACTTATGGTACAAGACCTTCCTGTTGTCTTTGAAGACATCAGCATCTCATGGTCATTGCAGCTAAGGCTGCCTTTGGCCTTCCCACCCCCAAGCCTCTGCCTCATTTATGCCTGAGATCCAGCAGAGCACCTGTTGTCACTGGCTTCTCTGTTGCTTGGGATCAGCACTGTGCAGTGCTGTGAAAGGAAGGCTGAGGCCATGCTGTGCACTGAAGAGGTGGACAAGCTGGAGTAAATATTTGAGCAATGTAACTAAGAGCTGGATACATACTAATGGACACTGAAATGCTGGAGCTGAGCTTGTACAAATTCAGGTCCAGCACCTCCAAGCAGCACAACTTCCAGACCGGCAGCTTCTTTTGAATAGCTTATAAACCCTCCAGAACTGAGTCCAGATAGGATGTTTCCAGTGTGCTGTCTCTGAAGGGCTTTTTTTGAGGTTTGTTTTCTTTTATTCCACTGCTTTTCCACCCATCTGGGAACATTCTGTGGAGCTGCAGTACATGTATCTGGGTTTTGCAGTGCCCTAGCTTCTTCCAGTGGGTCTAAATTTTGCTTGCTGTCTCTTGCAGTGTGCTTATGTTGCACCTGATAATACTCGAATAATGTGAGTTTTCTATTGTCAAGAATAACCCAGCTTACCCTGTGATGCTGATGTGATGTTTGTATATCTTGCTGGGAAAAAAGGGAGGGAAGTGATCCTCCCCACAGAGTCTGGTTGCCCCTGTTTTGTACAACTGTAAAAACTAAGGACCATTTTTTTGTAAGGATAGTTTTCTGCAAAAGTATTTGATACATAGCCAGTTGTTAAAACCTGTTCCCAATAAAAATAGCTTTCTCTAGATACTATTGACACATTGCATCAAAGTATGGAAGAAAGAAGGGGAAGTGGCATGTTCTCCTCAGTAGAAAGGCTCATCTTCCGAAAGAGCTCGACAACAGTGACATAAACTATTACAAGCTTTGAAAGTTTTCCTTCACTGTACCCATTAAAATGTCTTTGATAATTGCTGTCACCTCCTGCAGAGTTCTAGCATTGCTAAATTTTTTTACATTAAAAATAACCCCTCAACCTGTTACCATTGCATGTGTTTGTGAAGTTCTGCTTCCAGCTCTTCATGGATTTAACCTCCTTCACTGTTCATAAAGGAAAATATGTGACCTTTAAGGTGATGCTTTAGAGCAGAGCTTAGGGCACAAGTATAAGATGAATATTAGAGTGTAATGGCTATGAAGTTCATATTGCTTATCCAAGGAATGTCTTTTTCTTTCCAGCAAAACACTTTGCAGTTCTTTTGAGCTGGCGATCCCTTTTCCATTTCATCACTTTTCAATTTTTACATGGCTGGATGTCTTGCAAAAAAGGCAGGTTTTTCTTCTGAAGATGAGGGAGAATTTGAATTAAGAGAAGAAAGGACGGTAGAAATTCTAGGGAACCTAATAGAAAAGATGTGAATCATGGATGATACCGTGACGTAAGGAACTGGATAGTTCTGGAGGATCAGAGGAAAGATAACTCAGCAAAATCAAATCCTAAAGACAATAGAGAGGAAAATATGTTCTTGTAAATCAAAATTAGGTACTTTGAGTGTAAAGCACTGCATGTCTTGCATGGCAGAGTCATCACTGGAGTTTCTTGCTGCTGTGGTGCACCCTTTCTGTGAATGGTACAGCCCTTTCAGGGATAATGGGATGATTGCATTTTCTTTTAGATATGTCTTTCAATGGCTCCCTATCTGGAGGAAGAGAAGTTTCTGAATCACGCTATTTGAATGTCTTAAGAGTTTAGGTATAGGAGTGCCTGTCTTAGATATTCTGTCAGTCACTCCTGCTGGTAGTATTTTACAGCTCTGTAATTGGTTAGACTTCCCATTATCTGAAGCTACTCTTCTAAATTAATATGCCATAGTATCTTTCTATAAATAAAAATGTGAATGAATAATTCCCATGGGCTGGCTGAGGCTTTTATACTCCCTGAATATTTATTTTCTCTCTTCAACATCATCTGTCTTATTTTTTTCCTTAGGCTTCAGAAAGTTGTCATCTGTTTCCATTGCTTAAGAGCTTTTAAATAATCTTAAGCTTTCTGAAAAGACAATTGACAAAACCTTATCTTGATTTTAAAAGGAGACTGTCAAGTCAGTTACACCCTTCAAATGGCTTCCTTTTAGAAATCAAAGTTCTTACTGCATATGTGTATATTTATGCATGTCTCAATTGTCCTTTCTATCTGGGGATCATAAAATATGATAAGACAGAGACTGAAACTCATCATTTCTTGGGCAGCAGGAACAAAAAGCTGTGTTCCACTAATAAAAAAGTTCAAATTATAATCTCTATAAGAAGAAATTTTAAGTCATTGCTGTCTCGTATATGTGTTGAAGAAAAAGCAATAGTTTTCATACTGGAAATTACATATATTGGTATAAAGAGATCAGCTTTTAATGATATAAATAGTCGTAGCTTCTTTTTATCTTAGACAGTTATTTTAAAAAATTAAAAAGGGGAAGAAAATGGGCAACTCTCCCCAAAAGCTAGGCATCAGTTCTGAGAGATAAACTTGTGTGCAATGAAAAGATCTCTGCGGTTCAGCCTGGGCAGTTTTGCCCTGAAGACCCATTAGTGAATCTTGTAGGAAAAAGACTATGTATTCTTAATAAAATGTATTTTATATGCTTGTCCAGAACATAGTGTTGTATATTCTTTGTGTGCCTATCTAATACTTTAGAAAAAATATTATGAATATTAAAATCAGGAGATTTAAGAAAGGTATGTTGTGTGATTAAACAAGCTTTGTGCTTGCAGCTCCGTTTGGGAAGCACACATTGCTTTAGTTTTCTTTACTCTGATTCTTGATGGTGACATTTTAAGAGATTCAACAACAATGTTGACAGACTGTAGCTTTAGGTTTCTTTAGAAATTGTATGATTCTGTGAGGGAAATTAAAGGTATAAGAAATTCTTCATAGATGCCTTACAGAATACTTAAAAGAGATTACCTTTCCCTGCTGCACATTTGTGCCTACTGAAGTAGGCACATGTTTCAGATGAAGTTACTTAGCATTTATTTGACAAAGGGAGAAATGTGTAGATTTCACTAATCTTCAAAAGCAAAGCAGCAAAAAGAATACTGGTCACCAGAGAGGAACCAATGTGAGGAAGCACTCATCAATTCAAAATATACTTTATTTTTTTCTCCCTTAAGGTATCTCAGGTTTTTCCAACCACTTTTCAAGGAAGAAATAGAATGTTTTTAAACAAAAATAAGAAGGTAGTGTTGCAGATGCAAAACTACGACACGCATGGAGCTAACTAATACTCATATTTGTACATTTTTCTCCTTCACATAAGCATGCTCTTAATCCTGTGGAAAGCAGGAAACTTGTAAGCTAGTTTTCAGAGATGTACAAACCTCAGAACTGCATAGTACTTTTTCTCTGAAGTCCCCTTTTGTTTCACAAAAAAATTTTTTTGCAGTTACATAGCGTGGATAATAGTATTTCCAGAGTGAAGGAATGGAAAAAGTACTAGCCTAGCTTTGAAAGTACTTTAGTATTATGAGCAGATGAAAAGAAGCTGCTTTTGCTGTCCAGAGTTTGCAGTAAGAAACTTTAACTCTGTTTTTCAAGACACTGAGGGTTCCAACATGAGGGTTGTTGTAGGTAGAACTTCAGGGGAAGCAACATCTTCATCTTGTTCTTCTGGCATCAGCTACTCTTCTGTAATGAAAGGGATTGCAGGAGACACAAATTACTCCAGGGCTGGTCTTTGACACCTGACACTCAAACTTTCAGACTTGGGGTTGAGACTTCAACGAAGATATGTTTGAATAAGAGTTCTTCAGTAAAGCTTTTCAGACGTGATACAATTACCTGAAATGCCAGTTTTCCAATCACTGCACTAGAATTACAACTCAAGTCAAAATGGATAAGCAATTTTAATTCTTCTATATATTTAAATCTATTCTTGCTGTATTCTTATATGAAATGCTACAGGACTCTCTTCTTTCTATTTGTCAGAGATGTATCTTGAATTTTTTCTTGATAAAATAGTTTTCCAATGTTGGAATTATTAATGTGCAAAGAAAGGAGAAAGGGATTTCACTGTGCACGGGAATGTTGAGATACTCAACTGGTTCAATCTTCATTTACTGCAAAATCAAAACTCAAAATCACTAAAAGATTGCTGAGAAAATACAGGTCTAACCTGGTGTGTTGCATGTTCAGCAATGCATAAAATGCACAGGCAAACAAAGGTGTGCTGATTCAACCGCTGAAGAGGAAGGTCCTTGTTCTAAGGCTCCCGACAAAAGTACATCATTGATACACTAAGTACAAGTGATAGATGCAAAGTTTGCTTCAGGAAAAATCACAGAAGGACATTGTTCACTTCGTAGCTGCTTCTGACATGTTCTGAAATACTCTGAGCTACTGCAAAGGTCTAATATAATATCTGTTAAAGAAGAACAGGCACTTTGGAAAGCCTCAGATCATTAACTGGATAAGGAAAAAAAAAGTCACAGGAGAGAGCTGAGTGTGAACTTTCACACATCTAGACTATTAACTGCAGCTAAAATTAACTAAAGTGCTGGTTCACATTTCGATCATGAGACTTCAGTCTTGGTCTTGTACTTCTCTATATTTCCTACAAGGAGCAAATGCACAGCTTGTGCATGTTTGCTCAAAGTGTCAAGCTGCTAAATTTCCATTGCAGGGTTTTTTTTCCTTCTCTAAAATGGAGATTCTTATCCTCCTAAAGGCTTTTAGAAAGTGAACGGCACAGTCTAAAAGTTCTCAGGTTCAGCCAAGCAAACCTTGCCACAGAATTAATGTGCACTGTTAGAGCCTGGGTTGATCTCAAGGCATCTCTTTAAGGTATAGCTGGGCTTTCCCACAGTCCTAAAATGACCAGAGTTGTAGGTATGCATATTATGTCCATGGCAGCTGTCCTAAGAGTGCTGGCTCTGCTCTCCAGCATGCAGGGTCAGTGTTTCCTTGCCCTTGGAGGGCTGTGTGTGGCCTGCTCACAGCTGCAGCAGCAGAATACATCCAGGGTGCTGCTGACTTGTTGCATGGTCAGTGGTGCTGATCTTGTCCTTGTAAACAGCACTATTATCACTAATACTTGAGGTTTTTTCATAAGTCTTACAAAGCAGGTGCCATAGATTAAGTTCAGGAGGACTGAATGACTTCAGTGATTTCTCCTGGGATGATTCTTTTTGGAAAGAATATCTGAGCTATTTTTCTTATACAGTGTTCCTAAACAACTTGAATAAATGGTTTCTCAGTAACATTTATATCCACAGAACATAAGGGGTTTTTTCACATCAAGCCTATCAAATATAAACAGCAGTTGAATTTTTTAGCTTTCTTTCCTTTTTCTAAGAGATTTTTTCCAAAGCCTTTCTCTATGGATATGATGTTGCTTCCTTTGGCAAATTTCTTTAGCATTTGGTGGTATAAGTGAGGTATTCACCCCTTGAACTGTCACCTAAATCAAATAAGTTTTATGTTAAGAATAATGTAAGTTGTTATAGTTCTAAAAAGATTTTTTTCATTGTTCGCCAAAAAGCTGAACAGTGGTGCTTTGAACTTGTGTGAGATACTTTAACATAGTTCTGTGGTATCTTCATGTTTCCCTCCACAATATGTAAATGCCAATAGACATACAACTGCACAAGGCTGCTTTTCTCATGAAGTGGTGAGTTACAATACTTGGGTTTGTGTTAGACCACATCAGATGGGAAGCTTGAAAATGCTTTGAAATATAGTGTGGTTAGAGTGACCATCTCCTTCAGCTTCTTTTACTGTCTAATTGTGAAAATACCTAGAAGTTATTCAGATGCAATAATACGATACTATTCAGTCCACTCGTGTGTGTGTGTGCAGTTGTTATTACTTAGATTGCACTGATACTATGGTTATACCTGTTAATTAATATAGCAATTATGCAGTTGAGATCAGGAAAAGAAGTGTCCTTGGAAAAGTGAAAAATACCATAAAGTTCTCTTATACTAAATATTTTCAGTATCAGATTTGAAAGCTAGTTTGTCTTCGTATGTTTTTAATGACATTCTCTATGTACGAAGTCATCAATGCCATTTTTTGGTCATGGATTTTCCTATTTCAGTACTGTGTAGATTAATTGTGCAAGTCTACATGAAGCTTAAGTTCTAACAGTTCTAGTCCTTCAGGGGAAGGATAGACAAGCAATTAAAAGTCTGTTTGTTACTAGTATGTTACTAGAATTAGGAAAGTACAGGTAAAATATGTCGTTATTTCTCTCAACTCACGTTAAATAGGTTTTTGTGCTTTTCAGTAGAAGTGTGCTGGTATCTGTAAAATGAACTGGGGAATCTAAGTTGCCATTTTTTCTAGGGCTACAAGTTTGGAATCATAGGTCATCAAGCATGAGAATATTTGCCTTGTTCGCCTTGTCTCCTTAAATGTGCTAATAAATGCTAAAACACGTACAGGAATTGCTGTTATTCCTACATTTCTCTGTTCTAACTTTTGCCATCTATAATGATTCAGTGACTCTGTGTATAACTTAAGAGTTCTGAGTGAAGTAATGAAATTGATTTCTCACTAATGCATCAATGTATTTGAAACAGAAGTCTTTCTGCAGTCATTGCCTTTTATCACTGCAGAGCCATTAACTAATAGCTTCCATCCTGGGACAATGGAGTGACTAGAGCCTGAGGGAAAATAATTTTCTATAATATATCTGCAAGAAGCACCAGTGTACAAGAGCTGGATTTTTGTAGAAGCAGACTTTAGAAATCATATGTTGCTATCATTTTGGGAAGAGTGAGGGCTGAAAAATGATGAGAGGCATTCACATAATCAGAGAGAAAGAACAGAGGAAAGAGATGTGCTTTCTAGCAGAGGATTCTTGTTTAACTGAGGCTAGCTGAAGAAGAAAGTGCAAAGCAATGAAAAACAATGCATCAGTTTGGAGAAGAGGCCATATGTGGCAGGAAGGATCATGGCACCCTTCCAGGACCCCAAACCTAGGCTTAAGCAGTGATCAAGACTAATGAGAAAAAATTAGGTCAACATGTTTGTCTTTTCATTTAGCTCTGTTTTTCTTGTGCTTCTGTAGCTGAGTTTGTCTCAGAATCAAGAAAGAGTGTTTTGTTTGCATTAATTAGTATATCACAGTTAAGTGATCTGTAAAATCCACATTGCTGAGGTCAAAGTTGAAGGAAAGTGCATGGATTAACTACCTGGGAGTCAGAATAGCCCTGAGCAAGTCCTGGGAGCCTACAGCAGAGTTAGGTGCTTGTGGTGAAGAAGGAGGAGAGCCTGTGTTGATGAGATTCCAGCCTAACCCAGGGCACTAGGAGCTGTCTGACCCCATAGGAGAAGCTTCCAGACAGGGAGAACTCTTGATAATGTAATGCTACCCCTTGAGCTTCTAGGTTGTGGGAACGAAGAGTTTTTAGAACAACACACAAAGGGCAGTTACCTGATGCTGACTCCTCTAGCCCAGTTGAGAGAGATGCTGTTGTGTGAAGCATTTCATTTAGGTATTCCTAGATCCAAAAAATGCCAAAAGCACAATTAAGTTTGAAGAAATGAAGGCTGCAAGAAAATAGGATAATGGGAAACAATTTGGGAATTACTGACTTGGTCTGCCACCATGAAGAATGAGCAGTCCCAGCTTGGTACATGTGATTGCCAGGGTGAGAGGGGGAGAACTAGAACTGTGAATGAATTTAAAAACCTGAGTTCCTTGTGTTCACTCACAAAAGGAGTAGGAAAAACATTTCATTCTGTCTTCAACTTCAGAGCACTTGTGACACAGAGAGGGGACAGTTCCTTCCTCTCATGGAATCTGAATTCCAGTAAGCAACTGGAGTGATGCTCCAGTTTTGTTTTGGATGTATTTCTGTTCCTGCACAGGAGTTATTATAAACACCAGGTTCCAGTATCCTGCTTCCACTCACATAACAGTTCTCCCAGCACTGTGTGAGAATTTATGGACTTACGACCCCCAGCACCACTACCTCGTTCCAGCAGTCCATAGATATTAATGTTGTTTTGCATCTGTGGCAAATGGCGTGGGATAAGGAAGATGTAAAGCAGAAGTTCAGGGTGAGGCAAGCCCGTAACATACTGCTTTGGTTTGCGTGTTGGTGAGAGAGCTGCATAGGGAGCTGGAGAATAGCAGGGGGTTGCCCCTCAGGTAATTTAGGCAGCATTTTTTCCTTTAGACAGGCTGAATGCTTCAGTGCAATTTATGAGCTATTAAACAATTTATGTTTTTCCTTAGTAAGATATGTGGATATCTAAATATCTCTTGAGAATAAGGAAACCAAGAAGTACATTAAGAACTGTCAGTGTAGGTTTTTAATCCGTCACTGTAGGTTTTTAATCCGTCATTGTGTGCCCCTGTTGATACCTAGGACATTAGCAGGAATACTGTAAGGCAACATTGTTCCGATCAAGAAAAATAGCTCTAGTTTCCCTTATGAATTCTAAAAGTGCTTTAAATTCCACATAATAACTAATGTGCATTAATCTTGATCGCTGCAAATCTTTAATGGCTGCTAAACAGCAGTGTATATCTTCAATTAAAATGCCAGCTTGAAGCATGTGCTAAAAATGTTGGTAGAAGAGAAGCAGTGCTGCTTCTTAATGGAGGGGGGAAATCTAGGAATCTTAAATGGGTAGATATTCCCATTTCCAAGTAGTTTGTTAAACACTTGAACTGCTAATAGGTTCTTCCATTGGGAAAAACAAAGTCAGATATTTTAGAAAACTTGAACTTGCTTCAGGAGACTGTTCTATCAAGTCAATTGTGGAGATTTGTCCCTGCGTTGTTGTCAGCCATGTGCGTGATAAGCAGAATAGGGATGTTTTAATTCCCCACCCCACAGGAGATGCCACAGCAGCAAACGTGTCCTTTACTGTGTGACCCAAGCATATTGCCACTGCTTTGCACGGAAGAGGTCCCTGTTTGCTGAGGGAAATGTCTCCTGTTCAGAGCTGCCTTTTGCTGTTTCTCAGACTACCACTGTGGCTTGAGTGTGCCTTTAGCTACCCCAGTAAATATTTACTGGAAAACACAAGTGAATACATGACAATATACGTTTTGCCAGTTGCAGTGAAATAACCCATCAGACAAACCATGTCACATTAAATGTTCTTGCAAAGTATGTTCCTACTAGGTAGAGAACCTGTAAAGCTTGCACATCAACAGAAAAAAGATGTGTCTCAGCTGATGTTGCTGTTTGCTTCAGACCATTGAATGATAATACTAGGTTTTTAGTGTCCCGGGAGTTAGCAAGGGTGGGTAAACAGCACCTGAGCAGTGGGGCCAGAACTGCCTGCAAGATCTTGGTATGTGGCCGGGCTTCTTCTCTCTGCACATGTGCTACCCCTCACCCCTGTGATGCCTGAAGTGGCTACCTAAAAACAGAGACTAGACAGAAATAAGGGAGTAAAGGTAGGTATTTATTTGAAAGGCCTTCAAAGGCACACCCTGGGGAGCCAGAGGCTACATCCAAAACAGGACCCCAAGATGGACAACGAGTCACGAGTTCTTCACACTTTTATAGGTTTGGTTCATTTGCATATCAGCATAAATTCGCCAATTAAAACTTTAGCTAGTGATGTAACTTATACAATTTCTCCACCTCTCTAGAGGCCCTAGTTTACACCTTTTGGGTGTAGGACAATCTGAGTGTCCTTGAATAACAAGCTCAGAGAGGCTTTGTTATGTCTATCTTAGCATGAGAGAGCAGAAGCTGACAGGCTACAAGAAATTAGTAGGCAGTACAGGTTTTGAAGAATATAAAAGTTAAAATCTAAGGCTCACCTGAGGGTCACCTGTGCAGGCTGTGAAGGAGCCAGGGGTATCTGAGTGAGGTCAGCTTTGAAATGTGTTCCGGCAGTCTGGGAGAGGGCCTGTAAAGTGGTTTCATTCCCAAAGTCAAACAGAGAAGTGTCTGGTCCCCTGCCTGGCATTTCAGACCTTGCTCCTGTTCCTGCATCATTGTGGCTATCTCATTCTCAGACAGCAATTAGAAAGAGAACAACTTGTTGTAGTCTCAGTTTTTGTTACATGTTTGGAGTGCTGTGTCCGTCTAGTCATTTGGGGCCCAGAGAAACACCTTTTCACATTTCCCTCTTGTGCACATCCATATATCCAGGTAAATTGGTAATTATGCTTTATAGGAGCCTATGGCCAGTACCATTACGTGGATAAGACCAGGCTGTCATGGTTTAACTCCAGACACTAAGAACCACACAGCCACTCACTCACTTCCCCCTGCCCTGTGTGGGGCAGAACCAGAAAAAAAGTAAACCTATGGCTTGAGATAAGAACAGTTTAATAATTGAAAAAAAAAAATACTACAATAGCATCATAATAATTGTAATGAGAAGGAGATAGGTTCAACAGGGAAACACGTGATGCACAATACAACTGCTCACCACCTTGCTGCTTGTCCCTCAGCAGCAATCAGTCTCTCCTGTCCAATGACCCCCAGTTTATGTGCTGGGCATGATGTTCTGTGGTCTGGAATATCCCTTTGGCCAGTTGGGGTCAGCTGTCCTGGCCGTGCTCCCTCCCAGGTCCTTGTGCAGCTCCTCACTGGCAGAGCACAGAAACCTGAAGAGCCCCTGGCTCAGGGTAAGCACTGCTGAACAACAACTGAGCCATCAGTGCGTTATCAACATCAGTCTCATACTGAATTAAAAACATCGCACTGTACTGGCTCGTGGTAAGAAAATTAACTCTCCAGGACACAAGCTCAGTAGCTGCCTTTTACTCTGGACTGATAAAAGATAATGAGCTGCTCCTCTTTCAGATGCCTTCTTCATTGGTGGTATGGGGAAGGCTGCAGCTGAATAATACCGTGAATCTGGGCTTTGGACAGCACCATCATAAAAAATTGCAACTTTGCACCAGAAAATACAGATCAAGTATAAACTGCCTTTGCTAGTTCAAGTTTATTCCAGAAATATCGACAGAAAAAATTGTAGAGCAGGCTGTAGATGGGATCAAGACTGTGAGCCAGGAGAGCTGTGATCTGCTGCACTGGGTCGTTTGTCACATCTTAGCTGGTGTGAAAACAACAGGTACGGGGAATTCTCAGCGGTGTGATTCTATTTGGCACATAGGCTGGGGGTTGGCACATGCCTTTTGATCCAGATTGAGTTTGTGATGCTTGCTGACCCAATATTGTAGAGATCCAAATTTAATGAATGCAGACCCACTTTTTAGGGAGTTTGTTGCAATTGCACAGTAAAAGAAAGATGGGGGTGGCATTCTGTTTCAAATGTATTGCATGTATTTGTATGCTGTATATATTATTTATGCAAACCTTCTAAAACTGATGTGAAAATCGCATAGTTCTGGCAGATATTATTACAACCTCACATCAGATTTTTCGTATTTGTAAATCAAGCCTTGACACTACTTTGCTCTGTTTCTCATGGAAACCTAGCAGTTTCTAAAACAAATTTCTAACAAATTTTCTAAAATTTCTTTTACCAAGAAGTGACTTCCTGCCTTGATGTCATTTCATTTTGTAACTTACTAGCTTTTCTAAAACATCCTGTAGCAAAATGGACTGTCTAAAGCCAAGTGTTGACTTTTTAATGTTGATAAATTATTTTCTAGGTTCTCTGTAGCTTTGTATTTTAATGCTGTTGTGTCTCCAAAACAGTCTTCCAAAACCTGTTTTAATGCATGAAAAAAATATTTATTGTGTACTATTTCAACAAATAAATAAAGAGAAATCTAAGTTGTCAGGGCTAGGAATTTGGGGAAGGAAGAGTGAGAAGTGCCAAGATAACATGTCTTGCCATTGGGATAAAGAAATAAGTAGCAGAGAAATGTATTACTGCAGGAAGATGTTGTATGATTCAGAGAACAAATCTTGCAGCCCATTGCTAGATGGAGCAATCTCAGTCACAGGTACCATGGTGTAACCCACAGCCTCACAACAGCTCCAGTTCCCCAGCTGTGTGCAGGAAGTACTCACTGGAAGCTGACTATGGAGACAGTGGACAAGTGGCTTACCAGACTGTGAGGCAGGCAGCAGAGCCAATAAACTGGGGGATTATCCAGTTAAATCACATGGCAATGTGAGGAGGATGGAGGACTGACTGGTTTTGGCAGGAGTGAGCTAGTGCATTTCATGAAAGAATATACCTGCATGGAAAGGGGGGGGTGTATTTTGGGCTATAGAACACAACATGTTAAAGGAATTTGAAGTCTGTTTTTTGTGCTTCAGTGGAGATGACAGTATTACCAGTATCCATATGGAGTCAATGATGTGTTTTGTCTTATTTTCAATATTTTACGATGAAGCAGAGATGTTCTTAGTTAATATTCTTGTGAGCAAAGCAGGGAATGAACATCCTAGAAGGATCTTTGGTTTAGTTATTTGCAATTTAATCTCAATTATTTATTGAAAACAAGGACAAAGTAAGAGAAAAGTTAGTAAAAATCAGAGTTGAAGGTTGTGACAAAATCGTCTTATCTTTCAGTGTAACTTAGTGTAGCCCATAACATATGTAGTAACACACAAATTAAGATAATCTATGGATATCTAATTTAAAAAGCCGCCATATACCAAATCCTGCTTCCAACCTCCTTAGTTAGCACAGTCAGCGTGTTATCAGCTAAATTTCATCTTAACAATTTAAGAAGCCAAATAATGCATCTTGAAGAGTGTTCTCAGCGCCTGTGAGTGATGCTGGCAAATCCAATCAGGATTCCAAGTATTACTTTGCAGTGCTGGGTGTCTTCAAACTGGAGTTGGTTCTCCGTTATATTGGCACAGGGGTACCTCCGCATACACATTGTTCTCCTGTGAGAAAAATTAAGTCAGTTTGACTTTTTTCAGATAAATCAGATGATGTTTCTTTTCCACCTTCTTATTTTGATGTATGGTTTTGAATTTTTATAATTGCCCATACATCTTAGGTTTTTTGCTCAGTTTTCATCTTAATTTTTTATTGCATGCTACCATTTTTTAAAACAATGACTCATATTTAGATCTCTAGTGAGGACATAATTCTTCATCACTATCCAAGACTATGTCCTTCCTATAACAGAAATTAGTTGGAAGAATTAGTCCATTTTCAAAAGACATTTTTCAAACCAAATCCCAGTAGAGTTTCGGTACAACGCCCATCCACGCACTGGGAAGGAAGGCTTGAAACTTCCTTTGCTCACTGCTGAGCCTTGCTATCTCCTATTACAGCCTCCCAGAACCACCCAGAATCTCTACAGAGCTAGAGATCCACCATCTAACGTTTGTTGTCAGAATGGGTAATATTTGTAAACTAGAAGAAGTTGGAAAGAGAATTGATGCAAACAGCAAAGGCCTGGTTTAGCTTTCAAATAGGATTAAGAAGTGATATGCCAGAGTGCATCTGTGCATTTTCCATTATGAAAGTGTCAGGTAACAGTCTAGCATTCCACATAGTGAAAAGTATATTTAATTTTCTGTTGTCTTCTACATGTCAATGACAATATTACTTGTTGTGTGATATAAAACTGCCACTGTCACCTTTGCCTTTTGAAGAAGTAGTCATCTTGCATGTTGTAAATGTCTTCTTATAACTACATGGATTATTTTTAAACAACTTGAAGTTAATAACAAGTAATATTTTAGGGACACAGTTTATATTTCTGTGATTTAATTACAGAAGCAAAATTGTAGGTTCAGCTTTTCAATTTTCCATTATCCAATTTAATTATAATCTGCATCTATATTAGTTCAGTGCAGAGAAAATCACACAGTGTTTCATTTTAAAGTTTTATTGCTACACTGTTTGGTTTTGGAATATCCCAATGTTTAATTATTAAGAAATCATCATTTTCTTAAAGAAGACATTAATATTGGTAAGAAACTACTGTTGGGGTGATTCTCTTGTTATTAAACTTTCCCCTTGATCTGAATATTAAGAAAACACAGGCTCATCAATGGGACAATTTTAGCAAAATTTACAAAATATCCTTGTTAACACACTGTAGTAGTTTCTGGATTTACTTTAAATTTTCTGTGACTTCCTGACTTAAAATACTCTCAGTTTAGATATACATTGAGTGTTTAGTTAAGAGAGCTACCTATAAAGCTGTTCTAAGATGGTTTTCAGTTTCCAGAATAGTTTCTCACCATTGGAATTGTGCACAGGTGTGCTAAATTTTAAAGCAGGAAGGCACTGAGGCTGTACAGAATTTAATTAGCTCTCACTTTACTGTTGTGTTACTTAAAATACACTTTGGAGCTGTCAGTTGGAGTTGGTGGGTGCATGGAAGAGGTTTTCGTGAGGAGCATTGAAAGCACGCCGTTCTCCAACTGCAGGGACTCTGTCTGCACCCCTGAGGCTGTGCAAGGAACATTCTCGGTGCATTTTTCTGCATATTAGATTTCTGGATCATCCTGTAATCCTGCAGACAGCATTGGATGAGTTCTTGCGGAAATATATGAGGTGTCTGGCATTTGTTCCTGTGGTGCTAAATAGTGTCCTGTTTGTCACAGCACGAGCATAAAGTGAAAACACACACTGCAGCTTGCCAGGAGTGCTGGGGTAGTGCTGTTTGTTGCTCCCACGGCTGTGTGCCTGGCAGCATGCTGCGCTAGTGCCAGGGAGGAGCACTGGGACAGAAAATCCAGTGTTCCTGCACAGATGTACGAGGGCAATTGCCAGAGGGTAGACACCTGAGTTACAGGCAGGCTATGGACAATTGCTTACTCTTGTATCAAGTGTACATAAAAGGGCATAGAATCAGAGTGGTTTGGCTTGGAAGGGACCTTAAAGATATTGCCAGGTATCCCATGTTTAGAAAACATAACTGCAAAACTTAGAACAGCTCTCTGAAAATTTAACCATCTTGTCTGTGTCATGTAACATATTAATGCTCACAATGTTGATTTTCAGTCTGTGTGTTCTCAGAGCTCAAGGCATTGGAGCTTGTTAGCCAAGTACTAGGCTGGCATCTTCAGAATGGGGTGAAGAAGAGTTTTGCTGGATAACCAGTATAACCCTAATTCTTCATAACTGAAGAATATTGCCAGAGAACTAGTTTATCTGAATAAGTTGTTTCCATAGCCAAATTCCAGTTGCATTACCAACTGCCACATCACCTTCTTTCCATTGTGGAAGGAGTTTAGAGAAAGCTGTGGTCTAGGTGTGTGTGGAAGCCAGGACAGACCTTCCACATGGAGCTTCAGAGGCTTGCCCGGGGCAGTGTAGGTTGTGTTGCAGAGCTATGATGTTGTTGGAAGGCAGCACGCAGTTTCAAAATGCCCTTTTCAAGCCCTTCCAAACTACTTACGGCTGCCATGTGAGTGTTCTCATTAGAGAGAAACTTGGCTGTATTTGGTAGCAAATTGAAGTCGTAATTTATAATGTCAATGCTGTAAGCCGATTGCTTGTAAAAGACTAAACACATTTAGTCTGCAGACTCTACTTTCTTATTGTACTGAGTTTAGGAGCTATTGAAAAAAAGCCAGGTCAACTTGCAATAAAGTAGAGGTTTACTTATTATCGGAGTAGGGAATGGGGATTGTGGATATTTGGAGTTTAAAGGATATGTGAACATTTATTTAAGTACTTTCTGTAGTTTTCATTTACAAGTTTAAAACAAGGTTTGGAAAAGATTTAAATTTGCTTTGTTTAAAGCAAGGGTTATGTTGCCCTTTGAGTTCCTTTGCTAATTAGACGTTTCTATTTTAATGTAGCACTGTATTTCTTAAAGGGGTGCCATTGGGATGCAAAACAAACCAGAGACAATCTGCTTTTCAGTTAAGAGAAGAAGAGTGTTTTTCCAACATTATTTTCAGCCAATTATAAATTAAGGCCTTAAGATAACAGAAGCAAGAAATACTGGACTTTTTTCACTTTGTTCCCTATGGCTCCCTCAGTGAACTAAATTTAAATGGAATGTGTAAGAATGCAGTTTGCATTCAACCTGTACATTGTAATTGGATTTTAGTGGTCATTTTAACTGATCAAGATCTAAATAAATTTTCAGTAAGTTTTTCTGTGCTGTTTAACAGGCATACAGCTTGTGCTATTGCAACTTTGTAAACCTGTCTCTTCTTTTGGAATATCACTATTTCTCATTAGCATTCTGTAGAGAAAATTTTCCTAAAAAGTATGTTTATACATATGTAACTACAAATGTTTTTTTCTTCTCATCTTTAATATCATTGTGAATTACACTTGTAATTTATTTAAATCACTTGACAATTCATTTAAATATGTGACAATTTTTGAAGTGTAGTACTCTTTTGAAAAGATTTTTCCAGTACGTGAACTGGTGGGCCTCCGAGTACTGGGTATTACAAAGGAAAAATACTTAATGCAAAGGAAAAGGAAATGTGAATTGTAGAAGTTTTTTTCACAGAGTTGTCAGATATTTAAAGTTCTGCATTCAGTGTTTAGGCATTTGTTCGTATCTGAGGTTAAAGATACTCAGTTATTATTGACGTGTTTGGCTTTTAATAGCAGTCGAGCAAAATTCGTTATAAAAATGCAAATCAAGCTAATGGAAGCCTGCATCATCTGCTGAATCATTTTCTCTAAATAGTAAGCAGGAATCCTGTATGTGCTTAACTTTTCCTTTTAAATGTGCTACGCACTACGGCTCTGAAACTGGAAATGACAAGGAATGGGCACAAAACAGTGAGGAAAATACACATTTTAAATTGTTTGTTATGTTAATAGATATGCTGCCACAGGCATATACTGCTTTTGCTCTGAAGGTAGAAATTATTAACAGAATGTTATCTCTCTTTTTTGAATTTGCAAGGAAAAAATGCAGCTTTGTGTTCCTGATGTCCTTCCTCCATACTTCTATCCGGGTTAGCTTTTTATTTGATATCATAATTCTTATTTAAATGTTTTTTGAATAGCTGTGAAGCTGCAGTTTACAGTACACAAATACGGAAAGGTTTTTATATCGTAATAAAAACAATGCTAACATTCAGGAGATTTTTTTTTTGGTTTTTTTCTATTAGAGGACTGATACTTAGCTGTGTTTTCTTTTTTTTTTCATGGCTTTTTCCTCCCCATGAGTGACTAAGTTTTCATATGGAAATTGAACAGAGCTGTCGTTCTAGCCTTGCTGAAATAACAAGAACTGACCAAATAGACAATGGTCAAAGATACTGTTTAACACAACTGAATGAGGGATGAAATATGGGAGAGGCATCCCTTAAAGTTTCTGGAAGGTCGTTTTGTAGAGTGGAGCTCCGTACTTTAATTAACTAGTCATACTGAGTATTTCAGATCCCTGCGTTTTGTTCATTGTCCTCACTGAAATCTAGTTGCTGTGAAGTACGTTTAAATTTAAAAAGTTACTTTCTTGCATAAATTCATAATTTTGCTAGTCTTTGCCTTAATAATTTAGTAAATTAACTGTTCTGCACTTTCAAGAAATAATGAACTGGCAGTGAGATATTATTTCAGTGAGCTGTTATTTCTTTTATTTCTTCATAGACCTATTTTTTCTTTTCTATGAGATCTGTGCTATTGATTTAAGTCCCAGTAAACTTACAGTATTTGGGCTGGTTCTAAAAGCCTGCTTGTCCTGGCACATTCTTTAATACAGCATCTGCAGTTGTGTGTACGTTTCATATGTGTAAATGACAACTGTCAGATTGTTAATTTCATTTTTCAGTGGGCAAATACCATCAGTTTCCATAGATGCAGCCTTACAAACAGATGAATACAAATGTTTTCAGCTGTGAGCATTGTTGTGGTATAGATTCCCTCAATGACTTTATTCATCTTTATTTCTCAGTTAGCACTGCCTTTGTACTTCTTATCCACTGCTTGTTAAAGATGCACTACTCATTTCTTTTTGCTGAGTAAGACTCTTTCAGGTTTCTTTAATTCCCAATTAGCTTTTCTTTGCTAATAGTATCATTAATGCCTAAAATAGTGCTGTAGCTCTGAAGGCTGAAATCATCACAAAGTCAGCAAGTGTTACTAAGACTCCATACATTTATATAGCTTTTAATGAAAATGTGCTGAGGTTTCTTCCAACTGGGCATTTTTTCCTTGTTCAAACTGCATGCTAATAGAAGCTGTGTGGAAATAATCAGTGCTATGCCTGAGAAACTGCTTTTTATTGTGAATTAGGCTGCATTTAGTGCCCTAAAACTCCCTCAGCTCCTCACATTTGAGTTTCAGTAGCAAAGTATTCAGGAAACGCTTTTACTTCATCCCATTTTTCGTTGTTAGGGATTTAGAGCCCAGAGTGTATCCCAGGGTTTCAGCCTTGCCTCCCAGGAATATTACTTCTACCACCCAGTGCTGAACAGCAAAACTCACCTGACATGAGTGGGAGGAAGTGCCCTGTAAAGCAGCAGCAGTGTCTCTTTTTGTCCCACAGCTGCAGCAGAAGGGGAAGATGGAACATAGTACACCTCACTTCCCATTTTGATTTGGACTCCCCTTCTGACTTCCCACCACACCTTGTCCGTCTCCCTGAAAAGCTGAGAAAGGGCAGGTCAGGTGTCAGTCAACCAGCCCACAAACCAAGCAGTCTGGGCTAATGAGAATTCCTGTTTCTTGGAAAACAGCAATAAAGGTGTCTGTATAAATAAAAATTGCTTTGTATTTCAGCATTGCTTACAACCTCCCAAGTGTGACTGTTAATCTTTGCCTTTATTTATTCTGGATATGTATAACTCAGGTCAGTATTTATCAAAGGTCTTCCTTGCTATGTGCTATTTCTCTGTGCTCTCAGAAGTAACAGGATTATTGTTAAATTACTGCTTTTTGCTAAAATCGATAGATCATTTTATTAGTTTTTCATGACTGCAAGTGGGTGCATTCTCTTCTCCCACCCAAGAAGGAAAAGGAAAGTTATTTGAGAGATGCCTGCCCCTCTGCATGTATTTTTCTGCTTGAAATTTGATTAAATTATCCTGAAGGATTTTGAAGGTGTTTCTACATCTCATTATGAATTCTGTGCAATGCAAAAATCTCAACTTTATTTTTGTCTCAGAAGTACACATCTGATATAAAATTCCCTTTGGCAAGGAAAAGAGATTTTAGCATTCCACAAATCCAAATTCTTTTGCTTATGGCTACGTCCCAGTTGAAGCGTTAGATTTTCCTTGGAGATCTTTCAGAGCCAGGAACATGATTCTTTCAGCAGGGTATGGTGCACATCAGCTTCCTGTTTAAACTGGTTCATTCTCCAAAGATGCAAAGAAATGTGTTGTTCAGCCTGGCAGTACTAATCCAAAGAGACACAAAAGGGAAGGATGGGACCCCAGTGTTTGGAAGCATGAAAGTGTAGATGCCAGTGCAGTGAGATTTGGTTAATCAGTTAAGGTTTTATTTTTATTAAAAAAGTAGAAACTTGAATATTTCAAAATAATATAACAACATTTGTATTTTGGTAGTATCTCTTTCACACAAGATGCAAGAGGAAGGTAAATCTACTCATTATTTTCAAACAGTCTCATACTTTCTTCAGAAGAATGGAAGAAACAAATTAACACTGCTTTACACCTACTGCTGACAGTACATAACAGCAATTAAAAAATGAACTATGTGAACTGGCTACTGTTAGTTCATTTAAAAGCAAGTGCTGTACTTTTTGTCTAGGCCTGAAAAAAGATGCGTCCTTTAGCCTCATTTTTTTTCATGTTGAATATGAGTCTCTCAGTAAGCACTTCCAGTCATGGACCTTGTCTCTGTCTGTCCTTCCAGGGGTCACAAGCGCAAACTGGATGAAGATGATGCTGCCAGTGAATCCAGTAAAGAATCCAGCAATGAAGATGAGGAGGGAAGCAGTTCTGAAGCAGATGAAATGGCAGCAGCACTTGAAGCTGAACTGAACGACTTCATGTGACATTCACGCAGAAGACAGAATTTGTAATTGTATTTTACTTCTCATAAACAGATCGGACTTCAGATGAGTCCCTTATGTCAGTACTCAATGTTTTTCCAAAATGTGTGTGTATATTTTGCAAAGCAACTCAAGAGGTGATAATGTTATTTTACAAAATCAGAAATAGATGTTTTTAAGTTGTTTTACTAAAGGAAAATATACTTTTTTAAACAAAAAAAGTATTAAATGGGACATGGTGTGCTATGCCAAAGACATGTTAGGAGCTCTGCAGAACCTTCATGTGGTACAAAGATATGTGATTAAACACAGATCAAGTTTGTAAAAATATTTCAGGCTGTGGTTTATGGGTTACAATCTTCAAATAAAGGAGGAGATAAAAGAGATGGAATTGTCTGGGTAGTACAGCAGGAACCTGACGAACTGGTCATCCTTTTCCACAAATAAAGCATCAAATATAAAAGGATTTTTGAAATAAAAAAGAACTATTTATATTTGTATAGAAACAGAGAATGTGATATGCAAGCTTTGTGAACTCTGCACTTGACCCACCTGTCATTTGCTTGTAAGAGAATACATAGTGATCAACATTCATGGTTTTAGGTTACTTTGTTGAATAGTTGGGTTCTTTAGAGACATCGTTTAGATTTTTAACTTCTCTTCTCTGTAACCAGAAATTTAGCACAGCAGACTATGTGGTCCTGTACTGCCACAAGATGCATATTCACCCATTCGTGTTGTCTTGGAAAGAACAAGTGCTACTTCAGTCTAGATAGAATTTAATTTCTTTGACAAGAGATCTGATGTAAAGTTTTTGTATATTCTATTTCATATTTGACCCACAAAACAGATTTTCTTTCATTTAATAAAGGTTCATTTTGTATGCTTTGTTTCTCTTTCCTGTTCATTTTCTTCTGTCAAACATAAGGCACTTTTCTCTATTATCTTTCCTTTATTCTGCATGAAAATAATGAAAAACATTGAAAGCAGGTGCAAATCTGTAGATTCAGGCAGGTAGCTGAAGGACAGAAGAGAAACACTGGCTCAGAAGATTCATGGGCTCTAACATCTGACATTTTCTCAGTTGTGTTTGACTGGCCTCTGAAATGACCATAAGTGTTGTTGCTCTGGTATTGAATTTCTGAGGCTAGGACCGTGGTTTATTCTCAATTGTTAGCAACTGGAGATTGAATCCTTTTAACAATATGTTTGCAAAAGAAGATTCATTGGTTCATATGTCACAGTTAAAAGGAAGTATATTCTGGTGCGGAAATACTTCATTTTTCCACTGAGCAGTAAAACAGAACGTTTCAGTAGAATCTCAGCTGCTTTACAAAAAGCACGCTTAATTTTAAAGCTTCATAATGACAATAAAAGGAAGACTGAGAAAATACAAGAGCCTTTTCAGATTAATACTGCTTTTCCACTTCAGAATGCAAAGTCAGCATCCACAGACAAAAACAGTGGATTTTGTGGGAAAATGTTCAGTTTCCTGGACATTTACACAGGTACCACACAGCTGAATGCTACAGTGCCCTGCCTGCTGTAGCTCTCCATGAAAACAAGCAGGGTGTCTCCAAGTGACTTTCATCATATGACAGGAGAAAAAGACTAATGCTTGTAAAATGGGAAGTCAAAATACTTTCTTGTTTTTCAGTAACCTGAATGCAGCCTCCCCAGCTACCAGAGGATGACTCCTTGCAATTAAATACTAAAATGTCAGGGATTGTGGGGTGCATTTTGTGTTTTCTTAAAACCCCACTTGAAATAATGTGAAATCACATCGGCTTTCTGGGTCACTGTGATGCTGCAAATGACTTGACAGCACAAATTTCAGCAGAGACTCGTTCTGGCTGATGGTCTTTGCCAGTCACGCAATGCTGTGGCAGCTTTCAAGCTTTCAAGCTCTGAATGTAAACACAGCCAGCGAGCAAAGCCGGGCAGGTTCAAGCAGCTTTGCTGGGTGCTGCGCCCCTGGCACCACAGCTGCCGCAGAGTGCTCGTGGAGGGGTTCTGTGTGGACAGGCTCTCTGGTGAGAAAGGCTGTATCTTCCTCCCAGTGTCGTTTTATGGGTGATGGTTTAACGTGTCAGGGGGGTCTGGGCAGGAGTCCTAAAAGCCGTCAGCACCCCAGTATCTCTTAATCCCTGCCCTCCAGTCCCTGGAGTAGGAGGACCTAGCATGGGGCGGGTTGAGAGCCACCAACCCATTGCTCTCTGCCGGAGCAGTCCAGAAGGCATTGAGCCTGCTTTCTGCTGAAAAGCAGCCCCCTGCTCATTCAGGTGGCTGTGTGGAGTGCACTGGCACCAGTCTCTGCACAGGCAGGAGAGAGAAGTGGAAACTGAAGATTCATAAGTTAAAAGAGATGATGAGAGATGATAAGTTAAATGTCCATTCTAACCTGCCAGCAAGAAGTCTCTGGATGCATGTTGTCACTCACTCCCACTAGCTTACACTTCTTTGAAGGTGCAGGAGCATCCTACGAAAAGCAAAAAATGTGCTTTGTGAAATGACTTTAACTCTTTATTAAGTGACCCAGATATTTTGACGGGGTGTTTTATCCTGCCTTCTTGGCCTAATTCTGTACATTATGTAGCTAGCAAGGACCTGCTGCCAGCAAGGGCACTCTGATGTCTGAAGGGGAGACCAGATTCCCAGTGAGGCTGCTGAACTTACTGGGCAGTACTGGTTTCTGAAAGGGTACCAGGTGAGGAAATGAGCACAGAAAGGACACTTTGCTTCATTAAGCTTTCTAAGCGTGTACTGTCACTGCTGGCCAGGAAAGACGGCTTCTAAGGCCTCATGGTTATTTAAGAACTGGTAAGAGCCATCATTTTGATTTAAATACCAACAGTTCTACTTTCTCCTCGACTTGCCCTGACCAATTCTTAAGAGAATGAGAAGACATTACTGCTCTGATGAGGATCATAGAATAGTTTGGGTTGGAAGGGACCTTTAAAGGTCAGCTAGTCCATTCTCCCTACAATGAGCAGGGACATGTTTAACTAGACCAGGTTGCTCAGAGCTTGGTCCAACCTGGCCTCAAATGTTTCCAGGGGTGGGATGAGGTGGGACCTGTGATAAAAGCAAAAAGCATCGCGTAGTGGCCAAGCTTTTCTCCTCGTGCCTGGGCAGGGGAGGGGGGAAGAGGAGGGAGCAGTTGCTTAATACTGAGACATGGAAAGCTCCAAGCATGCAGATACTTTCACTGTTTGTGCATATGTGAAGTAGGCCTCGAGTTTTCTCAGTGTTAGATAGTAACATCCTCTGTGAAGGGTGAGAAGTCTCAATTTTCCTTCTTGGCACTACTGCTTGCGGAATAGGTGACTGTCTTACAAGTGTGAAAATACACATACACAAACCTGGAGCTGTACCTAAAGATTTCTCAGCTCTGCCTAATTTTACTACAGCGAACATTGCGGTAGGTGACAAGTCAAAGAATAAATACATAGTGGTCTCGTTAAGGAAGTGGATCTCATCATGTAGCTGAAAATTCAGCATGAGAAGACTCCAAGTTCTCACTACCTGTAGGCAAGCTTTTTATACATTTGTTTTTCCTATCCAATCCCACCTTCTGTTGTCATTTCAGAAGTGTTTGGAGCCCAGCACCCATCTCAGCCTCCTCTCCCTTCTCTCTTCAAGGAACGGAAGGCAGCAGTATCCAATCCCCTAGGCAGCATCACCTACAGCAGGCATACATACATGTCCTGATAGCCTGCAGCTGCATATCCTGTGCTCTTCCTGCTGACCCGGCTTTGTGAGAGAAAGTGAGAGAGAGAGGGAGATGAACTATAATAACAGCAGTAACAAATAGTACAGATAGGTGAAAATACTGCCTTTTTGTAGGCTGGGTGTAAGTGCTTCCATGTGGAAAGAGGAACATCTTTCTTCTAGGAATTTATTCCTCAGTGTCATACAGCTCATAACCATAAATGGAAAAACCTTTGCTTCCCATGTAAATCAACTGGATCATTCCCAGCAGCTATTAAGTGATTGTCCCCAAGGGCCAGGCCAGCTGCTTTCCTGGATCTTCTCAGGGCCCACATGAACCCTGTGATCTTTCTCCTCCAAGGAAAGAGTAAGTCTGTTGTCATCAATATATGCATCACAGAATGGCTGAGGTGGGAGTGGACCTCTGGAGGTCATCTGGTCAATCCCCTGCTGAAGCAGGGAGGGTCACTTACAGTTGATTGTCCATGTCCATGTCCAGTCAGTTTCTTGGATGTCTCCAACGATGGAGAGTTCACAGCCTGTGCTCAGTCACCCTCACAGTAAAAAGATACTTCTTTTTTTTTCCCTTTTTTTCTTTTTTTTTTTAGGGGATGTGGAAAGGGAAAACATTAGCACAAGGAGCATGATTGCTGGCTAAGACAGAGGAGGCATAAAGCGGGTGTGGCCTTCACCCCCGAGTTTCTCAAAGAGGAGAAACTTTAGGATGCATGATTGCCAGAAGCTTGTTTTCTTTCAAGTCCAGAACCAGACACTGTACTGGAGAATCCCCTACCATATGTTAATGAGAGTGTGGATTTTAATATATATGTGATAGGGTTTTAAGCCACTTGAGATTTTATTTGGGAACAAGATTTGAGAAGGATGCCAGGCACTTGGAACACAGGATTGCTAGAACTGTGGAGAAACAGACATGAACTGTAAGTCAAGCCCTCTTTTGCACAAACTCTATTTCTGGTACAACAAATTATTCCTTTCAGTCCTCTCATTCTTCGTGACTTTCTCTTTTTGCTGGTGAGTGGCAGAAATGCCCGTGACCTGATCCCATGGAAGGGTGGGGGTGGCATAGACCCCAACCCCAGAGCACTCAGATCATTTACTTGGCGAGATGGGGGCTGATTTTGACTCAGATTCTGTTGTGTGCACTGAGCAGGGGGTGGGTTTGATGTGTTTGCATTACTTGACATTCCCGACTTGCACGTGCCCTTTTAAAGCCCCTGGATTTCTCATCCCTGCAGGTCTCATGCCCACAGAGGCTGCGCTGCCACCCCATGAGCCAGAGTTCCCGTGGCAGAAGATAATTAATTCTCTTTTCTTTCCACACTTTCTCCTAAGTCTGTTCCCTGAAAAGACAAGGAGCCACTCATATCTGGTAGATATAAGTATGTATGGCTCTTCTAAAGATCTCCATCCCAAGATGAAGCTGGACTTAGTCACTGGGTGGGTTTAGAGGCACTTTAAAGGTAGAGCAGATGCTAACCTGTAACACCAGAGGTAAAAGTATGTTACGTTGCCCTATCTGTGGGATGGACAGCTGTGTCCACGGGTTCCTTCTATGTGCTGTCCTCTTTGGTCCTCCATGAGTCAGTGTGTCTTGCCAGGAGACTGGGAAGCAGAATAGAGAGAGACCTTCCTCCTGAGTCACCACTGCCATCTTCCTGAGCCAAACTCTTGCCAGAGCTGGCAGACAGTAACCATATTGCAAAGCCAGGTAGGTTTAATAGGCAGTGAAAAACACGCATGTTTCTCTAAGTCTGCTCTTAGACAGAGCAGTGCAGTTTTCCTCTGTCCCTTCTACATCTGCCAGGGGAAGCCTTGACAAAGGGCATCTCAGTGACAGGTCTCTACTGACAGTAATCATGAGGGAAAAACCTTTGACCAAGGACTGTCAGAAGGGCTGGGTCCTCCTCCCTTTGCCTTCTCTACAGGCGACCAACATCTCTAAGTCCCCAAGACTATTTGCCTGTCTGATTTTGGATGTGGTTGCTCCTTCACAACAATTAAGCTGTTCTTGTTGAAGCCCATACTACCATTGCTATTGATCAATTTTAAGTGGCAAAGCCTGTAGGCAACAGCCTCCTCCTCCTCATACTGTCTTCAGACCAGGCGCTGGCGCTTTTCTGGCAGGGAGCACAGCAAGAAGCCAGAAAAGCTTTTTATCTTTTCAGATCTACCACTATGGATATGTATGACCCTTTCAGGACATAAGTATTAAATATGTCACTTAGTTCCAATATAAATGGTGCTTGGGAGGTTCTTTGTTTTAATTAAGTGGATGTGTTTGATCCTCAGAGAGCTCAACATGTCCTTGGGTGAATAAATGTTTTAATAATTCAGCTTTGTCTCTCATAATCTTATAGCTGCAACCCACAGAAAAGCTATCTTTTCCTTGACACTGAATACCAAATGAAGAACACTCCATTTAATTCCTTTGCTTTTGGCTTTCTGTCCTTGGATCCAAGCTCTCAGCCAGCCTCTCAGACCAAGGGGGGAGGCCCACCATAGGACCCATATGGACAGCAGCCCTGTGCCGAGCCCACAGGACACAGCCATCAGCCTCATCCTCCTTGGCTCTACTCCCTCCAGGGGCTGCCTGTGGAAGCCGTGTCACCTCTGAGCCTACCTCAGAGGAACAACAGCTGTGCATCTTCCAGCATCCATCGACTTCACTGACCATCACCTTTCCCTTGCTGGTGGAAAAGCCTTTCAGCTTGCTGGCACAAAGCACATCTTCCCCTGCAGCTGGCTCCTGCTGTCAGCAACCCAAGACACTTTTCAGCGCTTTGGGTTTTGGCACTCTCAATCTCTTTTCTTTTTTAAAATTCCTAAGACAGCTAAGGAGGTGAAAGCAGGCCCCTGGTGGGCTGTGGGATGGAAAAGAAAGAAACTCAAGAGTCTGAAAGTTGTGAATTACCAGAAGAACTCATCTCTCACTACAGAGGCTATGCTTGGTGTGCATTCATCTGAACATACCCATCAGGCAAGGAAAGGTGAACAAAGGCTGGACACTGTTTTCTTACCTGAGAGGGTCCTCAGTCTATAAGGGGAATGAAGGGGGCAAAACAGAGGTTCATTAGATCAGAAATTCTCCTCTATAGAATGTGCCCAGGGCTGTATCAGCCCAACACCTACTGTTGTCCTTGTAGCTGGAACCACAGCCTGTGCACAGGCCACCAAGCACAGAGCCCCTGGTTTTCTTCATTACAGGAGAGTGCCCGTAGGTGCAGACTGGGGCACAGCAGGGGTTAATTTCAGCTGTGGCCTTACATAACTTTTAATTGCCTGCATTTGACATTTGTGAGGCAAAGGCACTAACAGCCGCAGTGGAAGTGCTGAGGAATAAGTCCGTGAGTAATTCCTGTTTTATCCCCAGCTTATATCGTTTACCTCATTACGGGACTGCCTGCAGCCTTCAGCTGCTCTCTGCTTCCCCAGAGTTCATAGATTTCACATCTCTGTGCCACGTCCCTGTCTCAGCTGAACTCTCCGCGCAGACACAGCACGGCCTCCCCCAGGCCTGCGGACGGTGAGCTGGTGTGAAGACAACCCAAGTGCTCTGTGACGGGGATGCAGCAGCTGCTGCCCGAAAATGTGCGATGTTCAAAGAGCAGCCCTGGCCACGGTGCTTTGCTGTGATGCAGCACAGGCCGAAACCCGAATGGCAACGCAGAAACAGCTGCTGCTTTCAGAGAGCAAATAGCAAAAATGCTGTCCCTGCTGGAGAGGGACAGATTGCAACTGTGCTGCAGCTCACTCACTTCGGACTGCAACCACCCCGGAGCAGCCCTGAGCAGGACATTTCGGGCCCCTCACTAGAACACAGACATTGAGATACTAGAGTGTGTCCAGAGAAGGGCAATGAAGCTGGGGAAGGGTCTGGAGCACAAGTCCGATGAGGAGCAGTTGAGGCAGCTGGGGGTGCTTAGTCTGGACAAAAGGGAACTCAGGGGAGACCTTATCACTCTCTACAACTGCCTGAAAGGAGGCTGTAGCCAGGTGGGGGGTGGTTTCTTTTCCCAAGTAGCAAGGGGTAGGACAAGAGGACTGTACTTCAAGTTCTGCCAGAGGAGGTTTACGTGGATCTTAGGAGAAAATTCTTTACTGAAAGGATGGTCAGGCATTGGAACAGGTTGTCCAGAGACAAGTATTCAAAAGGCATGTGGACATGGCACCAGGAGATATGGTTTAGTGGTGGACTTGGCAGTGATGGGTTAACAGTTAGGTTCAAAGAGCTAAGAGGTCTTTTCCAACCTAAACTATTCTATAATTCTATGAAAGAGCCCCTGTGTGCCGGTCTCTGCCTAGGTTTAGATGAAGCAGGTCCTCACAGTCAGCATGAGCTCCATCCCCCGGCAGCCTCATCTGGAATCCAGGTCTTGCTATTAGGGGCACAAAACGTGTTGCTTTTCTGAGATTCCCCCATTGTTTGTTGTCTTTGTGCTGCAAAGGGCTGTGGGACACCATGGAGCTCCCAGAGAGGCAGCTCCCGCCTGGTGGAAACTGCTGTGTCTCCCTTGATGGAAACCCTGGAGCCCTCCAAGGAGCTCACGCTGGCTGAGGAGGTGCTCTGTGGCATCTCTGGAAAGCTGTTATGGACCACTTTTCAGATCAGAAGTAAGAATTTAAAACTAATTCAGGATCCTCTTCTGGGTCATTGTGGAAGTATTTGGAAACCTAGAGAGCACAAAGGAAAAACCTGCTTTCATTGCTCAGAGTTTCCTGACGTGATGCTGAAGGCTCAGTGCTTGTAGCTTTCATGCTGTGATGTTCACTTGGCTTTCTTGGGAGATATTTAGCTAATCATTATCATTTAATACCTTTGTGTCTGCAGATATTGCTGCACCACTCTTGTGACACACTTCTGCTACTGGCTGTTACTACCTCTCTTTCCATTTAAAACCGTGGAGCCTGCAAACTACAGGAATTTCAATTTGCACTTTAAGAAAATGTGAATTTTCTTCTCTGCTCCTTGAGGTTGTGAAGCAAACTTTGAAATCACATCCTGGCTGCACTGTGAAAAAGCTCAGCAGCTCAGCAGCAAGTATACCTGGTGATTTTTAAGCTAAGCTCACAGCTTCGTGGGGGTTTACATGCAATTTTGAATGTGAGGGGCTATGAATAATAATAGTAGTCTTGAGGCAACGAGGTGTAATGAGGTAAACAATATGAGATTTTCCCACTGAGTTGAAATAAGACTCCTTCAAATCTTTTGTGAAATTTTGACACAGCTCAAAGAAGCATTTTCTGAGGAGCATGTGGGCTGCAATATTGGGAACAGGTTCTTCCAGTGTTAACAAGTAAGGATACTGCCTCAGAAATTACATCCAAGCATTTTCAGAGTTGAATATCTTATAAATATATTCTTTATGTTCTGATGTGTGAGATTGGGCACTGGAGGGTGCATCTGTTTTCCAGCAGAGAGGATCTGAATGATGTAGTTCGAAGAGAGGAGCTAGAGCTCAAAGATGAAGTCTTGCTATGAAGTATCCTACAAAACAAGAAAGCTAGACCAAGATTCAGAGATATTTGGGGTGAGAGGGATGAAAATCACTCCAGACACCAGTGACTTCAATGCAGTGGCATGAATATGAGTCCCTCACAAAACTTGTGAGTATCCTTTGTTTTAGACAGTTTTTGCCCCCATAAAGACTACCTGAGGTGCAGGCTCTGAGTGAAAAGGACCTAGGGCAATCAGTAGAATTTCCACTTGCTATTCCCTTCCCATTACTTTGGTGTTTTGGGCCAAATGTTTTAAAATATTTCTAATGTCTCATCTTGAAACTATCAACATGCAGTTCTTCATCGGTGCTTTCAAGAGGCCCAGGTTCAGCTGGCTGCCCGTGTGCACACAGACCGACTGATTAAAACAGGAGCATATTCTTGTTTGCACCTGCTCCTCCTCTGTCTTTTCATGCTTTAAACTAGAAGCCTAATGTGGCCAACAATGTTAAAAATTGTGTGAGGTGCTGCACCTGTGTGAGGGCAAACCACAGTACCAACGCAGGCAGGGGGATGGAGAGATGGAGAGCAGCCCTGCGGAGAAGGACTTCAGGGGGCTGGTGGATTAGAGGCTGGACATGACCCAGCAACGTGCACTTACAGCCCAGAAAGCAAATCCCGTCCTGGGCTGCACCAAAAGCAGCATGGGAGGCAGGGTGAGGGAGGGGATTCTGCCCCTCTGCTCCCCTCTGGTGAGAGCCCACCTGGATTGCTGCATCCAGCTCTGGGGTCCTCAGCACCAGAGGAGGGCCACAAACATGGAGCATCTCTCCTATGAAGACAGACTGAGAGAGCTGGGATTGTTCAGCCTGGAGAAGGGAAGGCTTCAGGGAGACCTCATTACAGCCTTTCAATACTTAAAGGGGGCTTATAAAAAAGGTGAGAACAGACTTTCTAGCAGGGCCTGCTGGGATAGGACAAAGGATAGTGGTTGTAAGCTAAAAGAGGGTCAATTCAGACTAGATATAAGGAAGAAATTCTTGATGGTGAGAGTGGTGAAACACTGGAACAGGTTGCCCAGAGAAGCTGTGGATGTCACATTCTGGGGGACATTCAAGGCCAGGCTGAGCAGGGCTCTGAGCAACATCTTCTGGTTGAAGATGTCCCGGTTTAATGCAGGGGAGGGTATTAGACTAGATGGGCTTTCAAGGTCCCTTCCAACCGAGACTATTCTATCATTCTATGAAAAACATGAAGGCCCTGAAGCTGAGCTTCTGCACGAAGTTGATTTGAAGAATAAATTTTGAAAATATAAAAATAGGCTTTTAGCAGCCTGCCTGACAGAGGCAGAGACATTGTGTGGGCAAACTGTTCCAGAACACAGCTGTGCAATGGTTATTAAGAGCTGTACTTCCATAATAACAGTGCTGGGAGCTTTCCTTAGTAAAGAACGATAAGCAAGTTTCAGCTTCTTCCTTGCTGAGACCTGGAGGCAGCACTGTGCTTGGTTAGCTCTGGTGCATTATCCTGTAATAGCTAAGCAATATACTTTGAGCAAAGGTTGAATAACAGAGTGTTTTCTCTCGCCTCTCCCCCCCCCCCCCCCCNTGTTGGTTATTGTCATTGTCAACTGATTTCCCCAACGACTGCTCTAACCATCATTTCTAGCTTCTGGGCATTAAGCAAAGATTGCTGCAGCATAATTGGATTAATTTAGAGACTGACTTTGAACAGCATAATTGATCTGAATTTTATTCTATTTTCTCTAGCCGCTTTTTTCACTAAGAATTGCAACGCCTGTGAGCCTGGGCATGGACTCGAGTCTTCTACAGGCAAAGCCTTCGTGAGTGGGAGCCCCAACTTGCTGAGTGGGTACCTTCACCCATGCATCCCTCCACTGGGGAGGGGTTCCCACTGGGCTTTGTGTTCCTTCCTTCTGCCACCCTTTGCAAGGGCTTTGGGTGCCAGAGGAGTCAATGAACCAACTCACTTCTCCACTATCACTGTGGGGGTTGCTTCGTGCTGCAGGAAGGGTTTTGTTCTCTGGCATGGGGTCTGTCACTGCTGTGACACAGGGTGTGGGTGATGCTGCACATGGGGACCAGCCCGCCCAGCTGTCCCCACATGGACCCTGCTTTGGGGATGCTCTGTGGCACACTTGGTTCTAACATCACCAGAGCCTTTCCAGGAATTTGCTGCCGTACCCAGCACAGCAAACCTTGCATCCTGCCATGGTTTCTAACTCGGTTTTGATTCTGTGTCTCACGGATGTGGGTGTGGAGTGGGGAGTGCCCTGCAGATGTTGCAGAGGGGCCTGTGGGTGCCTGGTCAGGTCCCTGAAGCAGCATGCACTCACCAGGGATCCCCAAGACACGCTTCATGGTTCACTCCCAAAGCTTTCTTTTTCTATGCAGAGCATTGCCTCTTGGTTTTCACCACACATCTTCACAGATTCTTAGGGAATGAAAAGGCTTTTAATTATAAATTAGAATAATTATAAAAAACTCGACTGAGTAGCGTGGCTGCAGCCCATCCTCCTGAGTAGCTCTGAGCTCCTGGTGCCATTTCAGCTCCTCTCTCCTGACTGCAGAGCCTGGCAGAGGGGCTCAGCATGTGCCCTTCTTGCTGTGGGAAGGGGTTTGTCTGGGATATTTGGGCAGTGGTTGCCTCAAAGATGGAGCTGCCCAGGACTAGGATAGGATCCTAGCATGAGTCACTCAGGCTTGCACTACCTGTCACAACTTAGACACAGTGCATGGGACTTTCGCATTCCCAACAAGCCCAAGGCTGCCATTGCACTAATTTCAGCAGACCCAGGATGTCCTTGCCATGCCTTTGGAGAGCACCTGGTTCTCGTATTCATGTGTGGCAGCACAGTGCTGTGACCACATCCCATCATAACCCTCTCAAAGTAGAAGAGGAAAAGGGATACAACTGTGTTACTGCTTCCCACTCCAGGGCCAAGAAACAACAGAACTAAAAGCAGTGTTGGCCCTTCCTGTTGTTTTGGTGAAAGAGAGTGATGCTGCCCAACATACAATTCAGTCCTCTGAAAGCCACCAGATTCTGTGCCTGCAGCAACCTGGTATCCTATTTCCAAATAAATCAGAGATGGAAGGAAAGGAGACAACTCAGCCCCTATTGCCCAGTGAGGCCCATGGTAGTTCTCTAGCCTGGCAAGTACAAGAGCATTGGTGGGAAAGGGTGTCAGCTGGGGGTGAGAAGCCCTAACAGGGCAGCTGCAAAGCTGAAACCTCTCCTTGGGAAGAAGTGCAGTTTTGTGTCATGTTTCACAAAGCAGAGGAGAGAGGCAGGTAAGATTTGAATGGCAAATTTGGGGAGCAAGGAGTAACACTGGGCAACCTGGCAGTGCAGAAAAATGCTGGTTAAATTTCTTTCATTAATGTCCTGCTGAGATGTTAAGCCACATGGCATCAAAAAGCGAGTTTCTGGGAGGTAGTGCCGGCTCTGTCCACCCCTCTAATCCAGGGGGGTATTTCCCTCAAACTCAGTTTTCTCTCCAGGTCAGCATTCCTACATCAGCCCTGTGATAAAGCAGCATTTGCTTATTAGCACAGACATCCCTATTTCATGTACAACATACCCCAGCACACAGTCCCTGTTTCCCCAGACCAACTGTTCTGTAGCTGCTGGTAAGGATATCATGTTATTCATTAAACCCTTTATCAGCGTGCTGCTGTCTAACATTTCATTGTCTAACAGCACCCACTGCGTTAATGGTCACAGAGCGTAATGTTGAACGTGCACGGTGGGAAATAACGCTCATAACACAGGCAGGAGGGCAATTGATTGGACAGTTTAATCTCCTGGTTTATTCCCCTGCTGCCACTTGGAAGTCAATATCATTGAGTGAATGTGCCAAGGCATCATCTTGTGAGAAAACCTGTCTTTGGTGGGATTTAAAGAAGTGATGAGAAGTAAAGAGAACATTTAAAGTAAAACAATACTTACATAAAACTCCTTCAGACCCGAATTAGTCCCACCAGGTTTGCAAGTAGATATTGGTTTTAGGCAGCACATTCCTACAGTAGCACTGAGCGCCTTCAAGCTTCATTTGCTGGATGAATTAAAACACAGCGACCTTTCAATGTTTTCTCTAGATAAGCCTGAATCTGAATCTCAAACCCAAACACCCCCAAAAGTTGGGGACATTTGGATCTTACAGACAGATTAGCTAGGTAGCTGGGGATAAGTTTAGATATTTGTGGAGGAGGGAAAAGAAATCTTCCAGCGCGTTACAGCCTGCACAATTGTAACATCTGCATGGAAGAAGTGTGCATGTGAGGAGGGGAGCGTGACTGAGACAGAAGAGAAGGAATAGGTGAATATGAGCAAGGGATAAAGTTTTCCAGGCATTGGGAAGAGGAGTTTTTGTGGGGCACAGCATGTGCCCAATAGCATCACTTCTGCAGTCCCATTTTCTCTTCTTGGCTTTGTGAGACCAGAGAGAACCTGGAAAGCTGGAAGCAAAACCCAAAAGCCAAAGGATTAAAGATGTGTCTCCTAAAAAAGCCTGAGAGCTAAGAGCACAAAAGATTGAAGTGTTTGAGACAATCTTGGCATTTGAGGAGTAGAAGCAGCAAGGTTAGTGAAAGCTGGCAAAGCTGGCCCCTAAGAACTATTGTTCAGGTATTGGAAGGAAAAGGTTCCTGGGCATCAGTTTGCTGGATGTTACTCCAGCAAAACGTTACTCTAAGGAAAAGGCTAATGCTGTTAGTGTGGATATATTCCACTAGCTCAGCTAAATCTTCAAGAAATTTATTACAAGACAATACCAAGCAGGAGAAGAAGTGGGAAAATCTATTGTGTGCCATATAGCAACTATGTTTTTATGAACATTCCTACAATGACCATGGCCTTTATGTGCTAAAGGACATGAACTCCACATGCAAGTGCACATACGCAGTTTTGTATGGAAAAACAGGAGGGCAGGTGGTTTTTTTTGCCTTGTGGCACTTGCAGGCAGCACTGCAGGCAGGGGTGTGCACCTCAAGGCTGATGCCTGCAGCGGATGCTGACAGCTGAGGAGCAGCTGATTTCCCAGGCTGCTGGACAGCCTGGCTTTGGCACAGCTGGATTTGTGAAACAAGCAGCACCATTCTTCTGGCACAGACTGATTGCTTGTCCAGGAAAGGCTTGAACCAAGGAAGGGAAGTACTGACTTCTGATGGGATGGAAACTAATTCATGCCCAAAAATCTCTCATGGGGAGTGAGAAGCAGTTACCCAGCCACGGGCAGGGCAGGGGCACAAGGATGTCACCAACCACGGTCTACACATACAACTGACTTGGTACTACCTGTGACGTCCCTCTGGTGAGAACTGAAGGGCTGAGGAAGGGCAGGGGGACATCAGCCACTTCCAGCTGGGCAGCTGAAGCTTCCCACTCCTGGCTGTCCTCTCTTGCACGTTTTTTCTGAGGTTTTCAATGGGCCAAGTGGAGTTTCTTTTGTTATGTCTCCTGCAAGATCACGGTGCAAGTTAATGGTGTGCTGTTAGAAAAGGGACTGCTGACATATAGTCTGACCTCCTTTTTACCTAGTCTCACCTATTCATTTATGTTTGCTTTGAATTAGCTGGTGAAGTCCCTTTATCAACATTATTTATTGGTTTTATGCATTTCAAGACTGCTGCTTTGTTCCTAGGCTGTACTTGCTTCTTAATCTAACTAATCATCTAATACATTTTGAAGTCTTTCCATTCTTCCTCATAAATCAAATTTTGGACCTTGATGAATCCATTTGCTGTGCTGATCTGAATTGTCTCTTTCATCAGATCTTCATCTCATAAAGAAGTGAACAGGCGTGCCTGTGAGAAGATTTCATCTATATATTCCAGTCTCATTATATGTTTCTCTGGGTATTTTACCTTGTTATCCTGCACTGCAAGTACAGCCCCCTAAGATTCTTTCCATGTTGTTTCTTTGCAGGTTTATTTGATAGCATATGTCTTAGATTTTTCTACCCCCTTGTGAGTTAGAATAGCTTTTCGTTTTGATTGCATTTTAATCCATAAATAGTATCTCATTTTCACCCTGTATTTTTTATCTGGGTGAGTTCCATCCTATTTTTTTCATGTCTACTTTGTATTAGCAATTTCCCTCAACTTAATATATCTGGGGCTTCAATTAATATATTCTTTATTCTCTGCTCTAGATAATTATTAAAAGCATGAAAGAACAGATGCATGTTATTTAACAAATGTCTCTGCTAGTGTCCCTGCTGACCTATAAGTGGTTACTTCCACCATTTGTTTCTAATGTTTAAATTTATTTATAAAAGATGTGTGATCATCTCTTAACCCTAGTAAATGATGTTGAGATGGAAATTCAGCGGACATTCTCATAAAATATTCTACAAATAACACCAAATACAACAGTAGGAGGAGGTCATATGAGATGACCATTGCAGTCTCTTTTGTCTGAATAGTCTGTATTACGTGTGTGGTTTTCCTAGAGCTGTTTGTTTTGTAATGTTGCTGTTATTTATTAACCTTGACAAAAAGGGGTACTCAGAAAGGCATGGCATTTCTGTGCTTTGCATTATTGACTGTTGTTTTATTTTTAAGTTAAATTTTGTGACTCAGAAGGGGCATTGCCCTTCAAAGGAAAAATAGATGGTCTTCCTTTTGTGACAAAATTACACCAAAATATTGGAAACTAGAAATTACTTTTTCTAGCTTCAGAAGCTCAGCAAAGCCTTTCCATGACTGTTTGTGTTTACAATTGTCGTGGTTTAGGAATTTAGTGCTCCCACTGAACCACGCCCCACTCGTGCCAGCCACTCACTCACTTCCCACTCTCCCTCCAATTCTCCCCTGTGCCGACTGGAGAGGAGAATTGGAGACACAAAAGGCAATGATCATGGGTTGAGATAAGAACAATTTACTGGAAACACCAATGAGAGAAGCAAATGAACAGTAACAGCAACAATATTAACAACAAAAGTGTACGAGAGAGAGACAGAGTGATAAACATGCAAAATGCTCACCACGGAATCCAACCCAACCACTCCACGCTTCCCCGATTTGAAAAATGAGGTGAGGTGGTATAGAATAATCTCCATGTCCTAGCCAAGCCCTCTCCTGGCTACTGCAGAAACCAACCCTGTCCTGGCCAGAACCAGGACACCAGTGAAATTGGTCAAAAATCTGTTCTATCTGCTATGGAAATCGTCTCCATGAAAGGTAAAATACTGGGTTTTACACCATAAATCAGGGTCTTGTCTTTTGAAACATAATTCAGTTCTTCCAATAACTTCTTGAAAAATTATTGAATCCCTCTATAGTTTTCCTTTTTACAAATCTTATGTACAAGAATAAAAAAAATTTTGGAATGCACTGTGAGCATACTGTCTTTTTTGCAGAACTGCAAAAAAGGGTCATTTTTCTGCTTCAAGAGGAACAAATTATCCCTGTTTCTCCATTAATCTTTGTATAAGCAACAAACTGGTGGACAAGCAGTTACTCATATTGCTTTAGTTTATCTCCTCCAGGTTTTGTGGCACTCCCTGCTTACAATACCCCAGACTTCACACTATCCGAAATGGTTCCAAGGCTTTCAAAGACCTGCATGCTTGTGCAAGAGAGTGGCTGTTCCTCTCTTGATGTTCCCGGCTAGAGCAGGAAATCTGAAAATCCAGAACAACTTTTAGTGACCTTCAACCTTCTGGAAAGCCTTGGGCCTTGCCAAATTTCTCAAGTTTACATCTGTGGCATGGTTTCTTAGCCCATACTACCAGAAACCAGTTGGGTTTCATTGATTCTCACCATCTAGTGGGAGAAGGAGGATACTTTCAGATCCCTAGGACACACCTCCCATCCTGATACCAAAGGACTTCTACAAAATCTCTAAGTGCTTGCAAAATAATTCCTTATCAATATTTCTTTTAATAATTGGGGATGGGGTGGGGGTGTTCCTGTTCACTTAGAAACAGACTAAAACAGCCCACACATCTCACATTACTATTATTTGCTTATTTAGAGATCATACCTGCATTTTGTGGAAGCAGTGCACAGGTACGACACCTTTCCTTTGCTCCTTTTTCTTTGTTATGGAAGATTTTGCTACACACCTATTCAGCATCTCAACCATTCTCCATTCATCGTTCATTTCATATCCTTTGTAACTTGTAAATTGCATGGCAGAATTGCTCACACAAACACTGTAAAAAAGATGATTCAAAGTGCATAAAGATCTCAGCTGAGTACTCCCTGTCTGTACAGATAGTTGTGCTGAGGTAGTTTTTTAGGCCCTAAAACAGCATCAAATATTTCCAAATATTTGTTTCTGCAAAATCAAACTCACAGCAAAACCACAGTGTCATAAATGCCATAAATTAATGTAAAAGAAACAATGAGATTGAAAGAAATGTTACTGTAGCACAGGACTGTCAGTACACTACTAAAGTGGTCCATAGGTAGCAAGAGGCTGTCAGGGTACATACATTTGTTTTAGACTTTAATTTCACAGACCAAGTGGATCGGTCTGACAAAAAATAAAAAACAATTGTTCTCACTCAATTCAGTGAGTATTTCCCACTGAAGGGATATTGCTAAGTGATAGTGCATAATTTTGCTAAGGGAACTTGACCTTTTTGCTTGTTTCTCCCTGGTAATAAACAAAGCCAATAAATCCCACTTGTTGAGCTGATGAGTAATGGTTCCTTGTAGGTACAATGGTGTCATGTGCCAGTACGTACGTCGGCATTAATCTCTATTAATCACACAGAGAACAATGACAGTTTACTGAATTTTGTTGTTCAGCAAGCTCCACACCAAACCCCTGGACTGCTAAAACATTGCTCAGGAAACAGAACTACACTCTAAGTTGAAGAAGTAGATGGAAAATCAGCCATACTGCACACAGACCTGCCTAAACCTGTGCTGAGCTTCACTCCCAGCTCCACACAGCTTAGTGACTGATTTGATTGGAAATCTGTATCCCTCTTCCTCCGAGGTGCCATCTCACCCGTCTGCAGGCTGTCGTGTAAATGCAAGTGCACTCCTTGGCACAGAATTTTTTTAATGCTCACATGCTCTCCTTTTTGAAAATAGTAAAATATTTAAGCTAGAAGAAAGAAAAGAAATGGAAACACATTCCCTAAAACTCCAGGAGCTGGCCTGCTCCTCTTGCACATTTGCAGACATTCCTTTTCTTACCTCCACTGCGGTGAGCTCCTTTCAAATGTGAAATCCTCTTCTGGATGCAGGGTGCAACTACTGGCTAATGCTCACTTGGATGGCTCTGTCTGACAGAGCTGGCTGCCAGGGGCTGCAAGCACCAAGCCAGAAACACGCGCAGGACCTCGGCTTGTTCTCTAAAACACAGGGCACGGGAAAGCGCTCTGCTAACCTGGAGTCAGGAAAAGGAGAGTGATGGTCACAAAAAGAGGGACATTTCAAATGCAGTTGATAACTTTGCATTGCACTGTGTCCCTCTACACACAGAAATGGCTGGCAAGTCTCTCATTCCCCCAAGGGATGTTGTGAGCTGCTGAAGGCATGCTGCCGGCGGCGGCTGCTTCCCAGAGCGCCTGCATTAATTCTGTGAGACCAACAGCGAGCAGCTTTGGAAGTGAACAGTCAATTTGCCGTATCAGTTGCCCTGGCAGTCTGATAATTGCAATGGTGAGAACTGACCACCATGGGATCCAGAAGGGTTTTTGGAAAAGGCTTTCAGCAGGTTTCTGAGTCCTGTTGTGGAACACCTTCAACATTCACAAAAGAGGAGTGACCTAATTGTGAAAAACTGCTCTCAAAGGCCCCATCTCCTGTTTGCTGTTTCATGTCATTTTGGTGAATTCTGCTTTAAAGGCATTTTCTTTACGTTTTCTTGAAGCACTACTCTGGCTTTGTGCTTACGCCAACAGCCTTTGGGCTTTGTCTGCACTGGGTCTGGAAATCTTTCATTCCCCTCTCCCCAAGCCAACCATGTTCAAACACAGCGCTTGTGGAGAGGTGCTAATGTGCTTTCCCAGGCCTCTTCAGACATGATTTAAAAGCTGGTAGTTAAAAGCATAACACAGAGAAATGCATTTGCAAAAGGATACATTTTTCTTCCACTTGGAGCAGAACTATCTAATTTTCTCTGAGAAACTGAGCCAGAAGTCATTTGACTTTGTGCATACTAGCTGAGTTATAATTGAGGATGTATTTTATCTTTTTTTTAATCTTTTTTTTTCACTGCTTCAAGATCTGTGATGGCTCTCCTTCAGACTTTACCACACCCACCTCACATCCTCTCCACCTGTGGATCAGTAATGTGAGTAATGTGTGATGCATACTGAAACTGGAAGTGGTTTAGGTTCCATTTGGAAGATGGCGCCTTCCATTTTAGAAATGAAACTTTATCCTAGTTTTTCACTGGCAGTTCCAGATTTTCTGTAATATTCAGCTCTTTGGATATTTCATTCTTTCTTCTGAATAACACTTTCAGACAATACATTTTTCTGTCTGTAACTGTACATTCCTGTTTAACTAATACCTTAATATTTAGTCTTCTGCAGAAGAATGCTATCCTATGGTCAAGTTTTCAGCTTCCAGAGATTAAATAATCCATTGTTCCTTATTTCACTGAAGACTTGGTACTTACTGAACTCCTTTCTTTGCTTCTACACCTTTGAATGTGCCGACATTACTTTTTCTTGGGCTGAAGATATTCTTCTCTTGCGCTCTCCCAGCCACAGTTGCCCCTACCTCTCTCCAGTTCCTTGATACATTGTGCTGAGGGGTCGAGCCAAGTGGCCACTTAATGGCATTTGTTTTGGTGACTTTTATTATTTTCTTACCTGCCTTTAACCTTTGGAGATAGACCACTGATTCCTTTCATATTCAGCCTATCAAGTTAATGTTTTGGTGACTTGCTACTGTCTCATTATGGCAAATCCAGTAGACTGAATACAGCTTAGCCTGTGCTGGAGCTTGAGACAGTGCCTGTTAGATCACAAGCATCTTGTGTTGCCACAAGCAAATCACTTATCATGAAGAAAATAAGACATCCACATGTTTAGGTGTCTAAATCCCAACATGAAATCCACCAGCTTGGATCCTCATCTCAGCCCTCACTGAAACTCTTCTGGCAAGGAGCAGGTCTGAAGATACCTTCAAGGGTCTGTGCTGAAATGTTAAGCTGCAAATGTTGTTCTAACACTTTCCCTGAGACTGTGTTTCTTCAGGTTCTGGAGTATGTTGAGCCTGGAATAGAATAGGTTGAACTTCCATATTAAACACTTTGTAACGCGAAGTGGAACAGTTTGGAGAAAATGCCATCTGTAGAGCCTAGCCTGAGAAGTGATGGAGAAGTATCTGCCTGCAGCCCATGTTTCTGTAAACTTGTTAATCAGAGTTGCCTGACTGCATGAATTTCCCAGGATGACCTCATTAAGCAGGTGCTCCCACTGTCCCTTTTAAGGTGGCTACATGCCTTATATGTGAGCAGATATTGCTTATTTGGGAGCTAATGACCCATAATTTTTATGCAAGAAAGAGCTACTACAAAATATTTGCAGATAGAAATAATTTTCCCTGCTGTAATAAACTTCATGTGTTTGTGTCACAAATAGTGCAGTACCAGGGAGAGTGCCTCAAGTGCAAGCTTTTAGTATAGGTATCTTTTGTTTGATAATGGATAGGGAGAACGTTATTCTCAAAGAAAAAAAAAAACTGATTTGTTTGGTTTAGTCAGCAATTTACTGAGTTAATTTACCTCCTGAACATGTTCACGCTCTTGGGCAATTGCTACATTACTATAGGATGGAAAAAAGGATTTGGATGAATGGTGCTTTATATGTGCAGAACATACAAGAATCTTGAGCTTTATTGTGCTGCATTTTTAAAATTTCTATCCCCTCTGAATCGTTTATTTTTCCCACTGACAAGCCAGTTGCTAGATGCTGAAGTAGCACAAGGTCGAGTCTGTCCAACAGTGGGGCTCTGGTACATGATGTTCTTTAGATTTAACATGGTGGTATCTCTTAGGGCTTTGGGTCAGTGAGTAGATAGATAGAAGACAGAGAAGCTAACAGACTGATAGTGGCACAAATTCCCAGTCAGACAGCTTGGACCCTCTTCCCCAGCTGTGGGAGGTCTTTTTTTCTCCCACAATAGTGTTCTAGGCAGAATGGCACAATGAGAAACACACAGAAAATTGGTATCATTCCTAGGTGTAAGCTGAGAAAAACCTGTTGGCTTCAATGGGGTTATAGCAGAGCACGGTATTTATCTCAAATAATAGGAATAGTATATTTGGTAATATCATAAATGGAGAGGGGAAAAGTCAATATATTTCTCTTAAGTAGAAATTATCATTAACTGTGGCTCTTTTTGGAATAAGCCTAGGGAAAATGGGTAGGAGGAAAAACTGTAACCCTGGAGGGCAGAGTGTTGAGACTGTCACCTGATGGCAAACTGAAGACCAGCTACTGTAGCTACTTCAGCTCTTTCCAGGAACAAAGTCTGAACCTCAGATTATCATGGTAAATTCCTGAGCACCTCCAACTCCCCTGCAGCTAAAAGACTTTGTGTGGCATATGAAGAGCAAAGGGTGTCTTTTGTTCTGTGCTGCATTGGGGTAGCTCTTTCTCATAGCCAGACTTAATGCCTTGTTTTCTCAGTAGTTCAGCTTCAAAGTTAGTGGGTAAAGAGATTAAAATGCAATTGTTTGCTATTAAGAATAAAAATGAAAAGAAAAAAAAGAAGTAGATGGAGCTAATTGATCTACAACCTCCTTGCTTAAAGTTTAGGAACCCCTTGGAGAATAAGATAAGTGTGTCTGAGTGGTACTGCCTTGAGAAAATAACAGAATGCACAGAGTAGTCACAGAAATTACAAATATTTGGAGGATGGATGTAGAAAGAAAAACATTGTCTCTGCCTCACTGCACTGACTTCCCTAGCAACACAGGAAAAGTTTCCAGCACCTTAGATGGCTTTCTGTTCTGCACTGGAACAAGATTAATAGTCTCTCAAAATCAGCAGGGACAGGACTGCCGACCCAATGGTGCCTACCACCCACCAGCAAGGCATTGATTCTCTCTAGGGCTTTGACCTGAGTGTTCAAACCATCCAGTTTCATGTGTAACATGGGAGTGAAGCCTGCTTAAACTTCCCAGGACATCCTTCTGTGGACTCTCTTAGGGGTAGAGAACCTGTCAAATTTTTTAAGATAGCATTCCTAATTTCTGAAACACTCATGCTCAATTTTCATGCAGCTTTGGGCAGTCTATTGGGTGTTTAATCGATTTTCATTTCTAGTTGGGATTTGAAAGGGTGTTTTGCAATGTGTGCTGTAAGGAACCAATAGCACCATTGGGCTAAAATAGTGAAATAGGATTTAACAGCAAATAATAATTATTATAATAAAGATGAACCTTACACATCTGCTGAGTCACTTCAAGAGACATTAATTAAAAGGAAAAGCGCAAAGGTTATCGGTGACATTTAATCTGTCACCTTGGTTTTAATGAAGACAGATAACTAAGGACAGGAAAGAAGACCTGCTACAGGTGATGGTCTTCAGCCAGGCAAACTCCCTGCTTCCCTGCTGTACCCAGAGCTGTCTCAGCTGGAACTCATTTGAATGTACTACGCATGCTCTTGGGCTCTAAATGAGCTGCCACTTCTCCATTAAAACAAAAACGCTCAAAAAACCCAATATGAAAAGGATTGTTGGTTTCTGTTTAAACTAACAAAACTGCATGTCCAAAGTATCTGAAAGAGGGCAGTGGAAAATTAGTGAAATTTTTTACCTGCATGATTCATCTCATGAATCTCATTTACCTGTATGATTCATCTCATGAAAGCCCCGGCACGAAGCAGCATTAGATCTGCGTGGTGTGAATGCAGTCGGTCAGGTTATAACATGGATAAGTAAGTCAATTTTGCACTCCCAAGCAGTTTCATCTCTGTCATGACCATTATACGACAAAAAAGGATTTTGCCAAGAAGCAGTCTTATCTTCTGGCTCAGGTAATTCATTATTGGTCGAGGAGGGGCAGCCTGTCAGCTCCCAAGCAGCACAGCACCTTCTTTTTCCTGAGCTACTTTCCTCTGAAACTGGCTGCACTTCAGAAAACAAGCTGAAGGCACCCAAGGAGGCTGCTGCTCCTTGAAAAACTGCCTCCCTCCCTCTCCTTGCTTGTCCACCCTTCTGGTCTTAGTTTCCCCACTTTGGAAGCGAGAAGGATCTTTCATCACAATGAAGGAGAAGGAGCTGAAGGCAAACAGCTCTTTTTTGACACCTCCTGTTGATGCAGCCCCCACCGGTGCTTCTGAAGGATCACCTCAGTCCTGTGAATTCTGAAAAATTTTGTTTTGGTTTGGTTTCTTTGTTGCCAAAAATACCACTGATAACTCTGGGCGTTCATTTAGTGGTACTTCAATCACTCAGCTTTCCCGACATTTTTTTGTTTGCTTGCTGTCAGCAGCTCCATTGCCATTAAGCAGTAAATGTGATAAGCAGTGTAGATAAGACATCAGTCTTGTTCTTATCAAGACTAAACACTGTGAGAAAAGCCCCAGTTATCACACAAATCTGCTTAAATAATTCTGCAGGTCCCATCGCTGAAATTACTCATGTTCTTCACTGCACTGGCTTTGTTCAGCTTTGTGCTATAGCTCAGCCAGTGGCATTAAAAAAAAAAATTTAGAAATCATTCAATTTTACAACTGATGCAACATACACCAGACGTCCCTTTACATCCTTAGCAGCATCCTGTTTTGTTTTTAAAGACACACTGCTAATGTGAGCCATGATGGAATTAATGGGGCAACCACGTCCCCTCCCTCCCCTCCAAACCACCCTCCTCTGGATTCAGCACCTGCACTGTGATCTGCACATTCTAACTCTCCCTTTTTAAAAAGTCCACAACTGACAGAGTTCACAGGTGACACTGACCATATTGCTGCCCTAATCTCCTCTTTGCATCAGCCACTCCCACCTCTCTCATTTGCTGTTGTCATAGGGAGGAATAGGTTGGCATCCATGTGAATAATTTACAAACAGCCCACTGGTTGTTCAAAAGCCACCTGAATTCCAGAAGGTGACTGTGGCTTAGGTGGATATTTGAGGTTTGTGTACAGCTGCTTGAGACCCACCTGTGGCCATCTGTTTTTCTCTCAAGCTTAATTGCTATGTAAAGAGCAAAAGCACTTTGGCAAACCTCACAGTGTTCTCTAATCCATGTTGCAAGCTGCTGGAACGGTAGCTCTGTTGTTTTTTCATGAAAAAGATGCCACACATACCAGCAACATGATACTAATGGCAACATGAGCAAATCATTTACCTGATTCCTGTCTGTGGGGTGGTTAAGTGGAAGCCAAAAATAGCACATCCCTTCCTGACCGCTGAAATTTGTTTCAAAAGCTCTGCAGTAACTTCAGCTCCCACTAAGAAGCTGGAAACGTTATTAATAATATAAAGTCTTTAAAAAGTCAAATTCACTAAGCCCACTGACCTCTTGCTTACTGAATTCTGTTGGCTGCATGCTCATTACATACAGGAGTCTGGCGTTTCTGATGTTAATTTACTGTTTCTCATGGCAAAGAGACTGGGACAAGAGAAGCTTCAGGGCCAGTTCTCAATGCAGTCTTTACAATGTGGCCTTTGCCACAGAGTGCTGTGCAGAGTTAGTTCTGCATCAAATGCTGTGAGAGACTGAATGGTGCCGCAGGCATCAATCTGATGAGTGCATTTCTGCATCCTTTTTTCCAAAAAATGAAAAATATCAACCTCTCTGGTAACTCAGGGAGTCCCACAGCCACTCTCTGGGAGGTCCTGGGGTCCTGGGAGGTCCCCCCTGGTCTGGTCACCCCAGACTCACAGCACACCCGGGCTGCCATCAGACTAGCCCTTCTGTGAAGCCCTGTTCTGCTTCAGAATATCTACACTAGCACTGAAGTTCAGATTATTCTTGATTCTCCCCATTTAGTGTGCATTGCTCCACACTGCCCAACCAGGGTCTTTCTGCAGGCGCTGAACTGAAAGCTGGGCTTCAGCCACAAATGGGCTTTGAGTCCCTGGGAACACACCGCAGCCACTCTGAAGGAAAAGCTCCTGAAAGACAAACGTTGGATCCTCAGCACCATTTTGCCCCTAATGCAGACACAGCCATCCTTCACTGTGTGGGCTCTGATCCACTTTGCAGCCAAAGTGCTACAATATGTGAGCAGCAAGATTAACAGTACATAAATTCTGCCTACCTGGATGCATGTCTGCAGAGGAAGTTACTGTGAAGTTAGTGAGTGGGACTGGGAACTTACTGTACACTAACTCTTCCTGTAGCCCACTCCCAGTGATAATTCACTCTTCCCTGAAAAAGGCACATTCTCCTTCCACAAAAATTTAAACGCTATTTTATAGCACATTAAGATTCCCATGCTCATAAGCCTCCAGGCAACAGGAATGCTGGATGATTAAACACTAATCAGAATGAACTTTATGAGTGATTTTGTTAAACTATTTTTAAATTCTGTGTATTGACATTCAGAATTAAAGGGGATGTACTTTTTTTTTCAAAATAAACTACAGTTTACTGTTGAAATCTTAGTTCTGAATCAGAGAGCCAATACAAGAACTTACCTCGGTTTGGTGATCCATTTCAAGAATCTGAAACTAGTGAATTTGGCTTAATTTTTTTTCTGAGAACAACAGTGCAGATAAACCCCACAAAAATCATTCTGATACTATTTGTCTCTCACTGTCCTTGATTTTCAGCCAAATGGATTAGGAGAACCCTTCAGACCACAAAGCCTGTATTGAAGCAAACAATACTTTGAGATGAGATGTTAAATTCACAAAATGAAATGTATTTAAGATGCAATTTTTCCCAAAGCAGGGCAGGATCAAGCTTAACACTGTTGGATTCATTTTCCATTTGTTTGGCTGCCTGACCATGTCTTTATTCAGTAAGTAGGGTTTCATCTCAGAGCCTTGGGTGCTTATGTTTGCTTTGAGAGAAAAAATATAATTTCCAAATCGCTTGCAGTTTACGCTCTGTATTTCTTCCCATTTATAGAATGTTTTCTGCCTTGGTCTTTCAAGTGGGCCAACCCCCACACTAGCAAAATATCTTTTCAGCCTGACCATGGCTGCTGGGATTTGTTATACCAACATGGAGGCGGACATATTTTGATTTTTACCTCCAAACCCTTTGTAGAAAAGCAATTTCTGAGCACGAGGTGTGGCCTGCAGTCAGTGCCAGCCACCTGGGTTTGGCAGCATGGTCAGATCTCTACACAGGGACAGTTCTCAGTGTAAGTTTGCATCTGACCCAGAAAAAGTTGAAATCTGACTATACACGTTGTTGTCATAAGGCTCCTGTTTCAGTAAGTGTCCATATGTACACCTGGGTCTCATTGGCAAAGCAAAGAGCCAAGTAGCTAAGAGTTTCTTGCTTGGCAGAGTTACTCTCCCCTCCACCAAACCCGTAACTCCGGCAATAAACAGACCCAGAAGAACATAAACACCTTTGTACATAACAAGCTTAGTGAGCTTTCTGTTTCAGGGTAGATTTGCATATACTACCTTAAAATTTAGTTTAGCTATAATTGGAAAGTGACTTTCATACTGTTTGTTATGACTGTGCTCTTGCAACTTGATGCAAGAGATTACAGAGATACTAATTCATTGCTGTGACTCTCAGCAAAGCTACAAAAACATAACCTGATGTCTAACAGAAGAGGAAATACCAGAGCTGTAACTTACAGCAATTTTATTTCCACACAAAAAGGATATAGAGTGTTTATAAGCCATCACCACAGTAGCTATCATCACAGTAGCTCTATTACATCTTCGGTGACTTTCTTGATTTCCTTTCTTTTTTTATTATATAACTCTTGTGATTTTTTCCAACCTGGGTAATTTCCCCTGAAATAATTTGAAAAATCAGCATTAATATAAAAGTACATCCTGCTTGCAACAGGTTACATAATTTATATAAATAGTTTGCAGAGAACTCTAAATTCTCCTTCTGATACCTTCTTATACAGAAGAACTTGAGTACACAGAAAATATTATATTTACATAATATATACACATGGCCATATTTATGTAATGTATACACATGGCCATTGTACTAATAGATCATTAATATTTTGCACATGCACACGACCACTTTACTCATAAATAACTTGAGGGGAGAACTACTGCATCTTCTGGACTGCTGTCATTGATAAAATTATATTATCCTGCCCTACTGCATTGTTACCTGCAGTATAATTTCTTAGCTCTGAGAACCTTGTTCCAATCAGCTGCCCTGAATGGAATCGGTTGCAGTCATGTAAATAGAAGTTCAGCTTAATTATTCTCCTGTTTGAAAAATCACTTTTACCTGAAGCAAGGGATGCTTCATTTCCCTTTCTTGTTTTCCCACCATCCCTTTCCCTCCCTTCAGCTACAAAAATAATTATCTCCATGACAGGTACCAAAATTTTGCTATCTGCCTCTCTTTCCCTTCAAAAACACACTCAGCAGTACTTAGTGACAATCGATCAAAAGTATTACAATAATAGCGTTCAACACAGTCTTCCCAGACACATTCACTTACCCGTCTCTGGGATTTCTGTCTGCCATGAGAGCTGAAGAGTGGGAGTCAGGCTTCCAGGAGTTTCCTTTTGCTCCTGCCACCATATCCAAGGCACAAGTTTCTATAACCATCTCCACAGTCTGCACACACCGCAGGTACCCAAAGTTAATGGTCACCATCACCTTTCTTTCGCATTTTGTGTAGATGTTTTTGTGTACCCTTTTTAGGTAGACTCCTCTTTTTAACACATACAGTTCACCTCCTGCCTGATGCCACTGTTTTTAGGCACATTCTCTGCAAAAGCTTCCAATTTTCCACTTGGTCCCTTCCAGACAGATGGAGACAACTTTTTATACCAGTTTGCGGCTAAAACAACTTGGCTGACTGGGATACTAGGGTGAAATTATAAAATTACAGCTTTAGTACAGGTTCTTACTGCCTCTGGCCATGTCATGTTTCTTTGGTCATTGATGAACTATGAATTTAACTATGGTGGTTCAGCTTCTCCATCTGTAAAACACATGTACTAATACATGCATAAACTCTTATCCCTCATACTGCTTATCCCAAAAGAGTCCTGAGAAGCTAAATGCATTTGGAGAGTGCTTATTGACACTCAGCTGAAGCATCTTATTGAACTGTAAAATCCTTTCGGGATTAGATGACACAAATCCTAAACCAATTTCATCATGGCAGTGTGACAATTGAGATGCTAAAGTAACCCAAACAAATCAACACCACCACCACCACCACCACAATGCTAGGAGTTATTCTGTTGTGAGTCTAAACGAAAAGGTATCCTTTCCAACTTCGCAGCTCTGGGATAATATTCCAGCTTTTCTCAGATTTCAGATTTTAAAAAACCCCTAAAGTATTCCACTTAAATCTGCTTTTTTTTGTTTTATGAAAGTAGGTCTTGGTGAACAGTGCAAGCAAGTGGCTTCATGCTTATTACTTTTTAAAAACATTTAAACATATTGAAGAAATTTTTAACTGATTGAAGAAGTTAAACTGAGGTGTGCCATGTCTTCCATGTTTGCCATGTCACTGCCACTGAAGCTGCCATCTGTGGAACAGAAGCAATAGCAACACTAGTGGAATGGATTGGAAAGAAATGGGTAAACACGCCTGAAAAGCATTTAATCATACTCCTCTGAAATTGTTGGGACTTTGGTTGTGATTTCATTTGAAGGAGGACTGGGTCCAAGTAGAAAATGAAATTTTTTAACTGGAAGACTGATGAGGCTGCACCCACGCTCCTGTATCAAGAGAGCTCCTCACAGAAAGCCATATAAATGTGTTTTTAATTGCAGTAGAAAGGCTTGACTGTAAACCAAACTCAGTTGTATTTACTCCAAGCAAGCCCAGGAGGAAGAGTAAGAAGGAATGGTTGCTTTCCCACTCTTCTATTGGCATGGGCATGAAACAAAGCTGCCAATTTACCTTTTGTGACCCACTTCTGCTGTGAGGGTCTTCAGGAGGATTGGAATGGTGCCTGTAGCCTCCCTGCTGCAGCTGTAGGTGCTGTGTGAGTCGGGAATGGCACACATGATATGGCCTTCAAGGAACAGGAGCACAAAGCAGCACCAAAGCAACAGCACTGGAGAAGAAGGCTGGAGCCAGAGACCCTGTTTTCAACATCAGTTCTGCCGAGACTGTACCATTTTGATCCTGTCCAAACCAGTTAACTGCTTCATGCAACCTTTTCCCCATCTGTTTAGAAAACTGGAATTGTATTATTTTTAATGGTAAGTGGCACAGACCCCATAAATAACATTCTGCTTTTGATCTTCAATATTACTCTTCACTATCATCAGACTTACTGCATCTAGTAAAGAAACTGTAACTTAGTGAAAGTGGGGGGTGGGGGAAATGGAATGCTGTTTAATATTTTGGAATTATTAAAAGTGGAATTATACCTGTCCAGTCAGGCTCACTCTTCACTTCTGGGGATGTACAACTAATCTCCAGTGCAAGCTGAAAGGTAACCTCTGAAGGTAATACCACATCAGTTTGCAAATAGAAGTGAGATCCTAATCTCCATAGCCTTGGCAAATTACTTCTTAGAAATTAGAGTGGGGGGGGAGAAAAAACCACATACCTCCACATATTTTAACACAGATTATTTTGAGGAAATACAAACCATATGCAGATGGGATAAATCCATGCTAAATGAATAAACAGAACTGGCACAGAAGAGTAACTGCACAAAAATCTCATGCCAGTGGAAATATGTTCCAGGCTACCTGTGCTGTCAAGCAGCAAAAAATGAAAATGAAAAGATCTTGCTGTATGAGAAAGACAAGTGGTTTCAAATAGTTCTTTACTACTGATACAAACAAGGTCAGATATTGTGATGCCTGTCTCACTTCCAGACTTCAGTGGGAGAGCAGAGGGGAGCGATTCATGGAGAGCATGCAAGAAGCAGTGCCGAGATGGAGCTGAGAAGGACGTGAGCAAGGTCCTGTTTGTTTGTCTTTTAATAATGTAAGACAAACAGAATATGAAATGAAATTCGAAGGCAATGTACCTAAATTGCCAATTACTTCTTCACTGCTATCTTGAAAACCAAATAGTTCAAGACCAATGAATTGTTCCCTTGAAACTTGATAGATTTTGTAATGTATGTAAGCAATAATTAGTAAAAACCATGAAATGCATATACATGTACAAAGAGAATCTCCCTAATAGTTACAGATAATATAGGCAGAACTATGTCCTGCTTTCTCTGAGAGAGCTGGCTCCTTGCAGAGACAAGGTGCTGCCTGGGACTGACAGTTTTTATCAAGTTTGACCTAACAAATTCTTGCAGTCGATCCACTGAGAAAAGAAACTAATTAATACACACATAATCTTTGCTTCCGTATTAAGAGGCAAAAATCATGACAGAATTTTCCCCGAGATGAAGGAAAAGAAATATTTTAAAAATACCCCAAAAATTGAAATTAATGAATGCCAGGATCCACAAAAATAAAATAAAATTGTTAAGATTGACAAAAATCTGGAGTCAGGTGCTAGCCACAGAGGCATTTTGAAATAGCTGGCAGGAGATAAAAGAGACACCTCAGGAAACGCATTTCTATCCTTACAAATAGGTTGTAACTTGGTACCGATGAGGGGTGGCAGGGGGAGAGAAAGGAGGCGGGGTAAAGCATCCTCGTTACTAAAACCATAAAAGTTATGAGTGTGGTATGCTTTTTGTTTGCCTGGTGGAGCGGCATCCTGCGGCGGGGTATATGCGAGGTACGCGCGGGCAGAGCCTGAGCACTCACACCGGCATCGAAAGGCTTAACATTCCCCCAAGCGCCCGCTTGGAGATCGGAGACATCAGGCAGGGTAACGATGTCTCTGCCCGACCGTCTGTGAACGTCGCTCCCCACTTTTCCCCCCGAGCGGTCCCGGCACCCCGGCACACGCGAACCCCGCCAGCGCTCGGTACAGGATCCGAGTCAAGCCGCGCTCTGCCGGGGCACTGTCCCTGCGCGCCGCAGGCTGCCGGCACCGCTCCCGCCTCCCCGACGGGTTCCGGCTGCGGCCGGGCAGCGGCTGCGCCGGGCTGGGGCAGAAACTCGGGGAAAGGGCTCTCCCCGCCTTGGGAAGCGCCTGACACGCCCCGCGGGCTCGCTGGAAGCGCTCACCTGCCGGCTGCACGGAGCCTCCCGCGGGCTCGGAGCGGAGCGGGAAACTCAGCCGGGACCGCAGCGCGGCCAGCACAGGTCCGGCGCCCGGGAGAGCGCGTTCGCTGCCTCAAAGCGCGTCACTGTCGGGCTCGGGCTGAGTGCTTGGGCAACTCAGGCCAGCTGCCCGGGCAGCGGGGCCCGCGCTGCCCCAGTGAGGGGAGGGGGCTGCTGGATAAATACATGAATGAAATATGACCG
>VWZW01005875.1:2216405-2351618 GCA_013397115.1 Edolisoma coerulescens
GCGGGGGCGCCGGGAGCTGTGGGGGCGCAGCCACTGCCCTGCCCGGACTGCCCCGGAGCGCTTCTTTGTTCGCTTGCCTGCTTGGGGTTTTGGGTGGCGGTTCGCTTTTGTTACAGAAGCAGGGTGTGCGGAGCTGTCACTGGAACGACACGGGTGGTGTGCCCGTGCATGGAGCCCCAGATCCTGTAGTTTTTGCTTAGGCAGAGCTCCCGCTGGTTTCCCGGGTCTTTCTCAAGGTTTACACAAAATTAAGTCTTTAGTCAGGCTGCAACATCTCCTAAATGATATGTTTAGTTAACGTGATTATGAATTTCAGTTTGGATCCTAAGCAAAATTTGCTCTGAATAGGCATGGCAGTCATAGTTAATGTTTGCTAAATGCATTGCTATCAATTTGAGTGCATAGTATTAGTATGATCAGACCGTAAATTCTGAAGGAATATGAAGGGGCTATCTTGATTAAGATCTACACCGTATGGTTTGAATATTCCAGCTTTGGCACTGACAGTGCCAAAAACAGTGTTTAAGGTTTGTCCCAAACAAGAAGGTACTTGACCGTAAGACCCTTGGCGAGCCTGTTCACTTCTAGTGGAGTCTTTCTGAAGAGGCAAACTCTCCTTTCTTTAAAGTGCTTGTGCAAGAAGAACTTACTGCATCTTTCTTCTCAGGGTAAAATTGAATAGGTCCATAAAAAGTGGCAAACCTCCACCTGAGGACATTTTTTTAGTTGAGCCTGAAGCACCAAAGTTACTTGAGAAGAAAAGCTGTCTGCCTATCCCACCCCTGGCTATTTCCACGCTTCTGAAATGACTTGAGGGTGACCTTCAGAGAAAGAAGTCAGCTCTGCTCGGAGGATTTCAAACCTTTTATTTTCCCTTCTTAAGGCTTCTCTAAAACAAACAAGCAGTACATTTGGAAGGAAACCTATGATTGAATATTCAGCAATTCATTTCCCTTGGGTAAAAGCTGATAGAGGTTTTCACTTGTTTTGGAAAGGTTTTTAGCCAAGCAAGAAAGATCTGATTTGACACTGCTGAAGTAAAGCATGAGGTAAGGCAAAGGAGGGTAGTACTTTTTTGGTACATCACTTCTGATGTGGGGAAACGGGTTAGAAACTGGGTAGACTGTTGCAGGGCTTTTTCCATTACACTTTTGTTTTGGTGGGTTAATCAGTGTATCAGTGAAAACTCAAGACTTCTGCCTTTTAAAAAACATGAGCGATATCACCGGATATTTTCAGGCAGTACATATCTGAGACACTATGGCACTCGCCAGGAGATTAACAGCACTTGGCCTTGTGCCTCTGGGCTTGTGCCTAATAATACATCGCAGGAGTACTGCATTAACTGTCAATAAATGTTTGCCATCACTTCGGGGTTAAGTACGGAATGGCTTTAAAACAGCACAGAAAGAAAAGTTTCAGCTCAGTTTTTAAATGTGACACAGCCCTTTGTATGACTAACTCTCATGGTTCCTGGACCTATCGACTGGGTCCCCATTAATATAGCCCAGCTTTGTTTATGTGGCTTTGGTTTTGAAGACCTAAAACGTGTGAGTTTATTTCTTTAATTTCACCTTAGTAGCTCCATGTTGATAAAACAGATGAGAGAGGAGTTTCATTAGAATTGCATTTCTTTGCAGAACGTAGGCAGGACTGTGATGGTCTTTGAATCCTTCTCATATTTCCCTTTCCTTTGTCGTTTCTGGGAGAAATCCTTTTAAATGCCTCACTGTGATTTCAGGACACTGTAAGAAATTGCCCCCAGGTAATCAGACTGTGCCTTGCACTGACCCCAGCACTGTCTGCAGTCAGACAGGATTAGTAATCAAGCTGGTGTTGGATGGATTTTTAAACACTGTGGAAACCTTTAGACCTGTCTAGCACAAGACCAGTCTAATTGGAGAAGCTAGAGTCAGAAAAGCTGATGGGAACTGACGATGCTGTAGCTGTACCTGTGCTAATATTGTGAGCTGGTACTCTTGGTACTGGGTGAGTACCCAAGTGGGGAATTATTCCAGAGTATTGTCTTCTGAATGCTCAGCATAGCTTTTAGCTTGTGAACTTGCATGCACAAAGCTATTTGATTGCTTGTTTTGAGCAATCGGGGGACAGACTGAGATGGATTTGATCCCTGTGTCCTCAGATTGTCTGCAAGGAAGAAAAGGAGGCAACATTTTAAGACTGAATGAATGATAAAAATAAGTGTTCAATTTAAATGATATTAAGAGAAGAAACAGAAAACTGGAGATAGTGGAAACTCCTAATTTTTTTAAGGTTTAAATGATTGAGGAGCCTTTCTGTTATTTTAAAATGACATGGGCAGTCAAGGCCTGGAGTGTTAAATTTGTGATACAGATGGGTTTCAGTAGAGGGTTCAAAAACTTTCAGATGCATGTAGGTGATAAGGATTGAGATTTTTTTCTTTTCAAACGTTTTGCAGCTCTACTGAAAAATGAAGAAACCTTATGAGCTCTGGTGCAGTACCTCTTTAAATACTCAGTGTGCCTTGAATTGCACAGGGTAACTTACTTGCTCGGTTAAGACATTAGTTTTGAATTACCCGACTTGCGTGTTTCCCTACTCAGATGTATGTCTTCATCAGATTATAAGAGGTGTCATAATCAGTCAAGGGACTTCAATGCTTTGTTTGCATCAAGCATTTCTAAGAACCAATTAATTAAACCTGATGACTTCACGTTACTTGGTACTGCTTTCCTGGTATATGCAGCCTCTGCACCACAGACATGTTCCATTTCAAGAGGCAGTTCAGCCCCATGGAAAGTCAGACTCTGTTGCTTCTGTTCCTCTTGTGTAGTGTTTTGCCTGTGGGAGACCTTTACCCTGCTCCTCACTTTGTTTCGTTCTTCACTGGACTAAGATATGAATGCAAATTAAGATTCTGTGCACTGTGGTTAAACGGTGAGCTGAGTGAAAAAAATAATGTTTTTGAAGATTCTGGTGCCTGATGAAAGACAAGTGGCTTTTCCCTGACTTCCCAGTGGAGAGGGGGGACAGTCCCTATGTTATTTAAGATGAGAGAGGGGCTAGAATCACTCTGCTTTCTTAATATTGTCCTTCTGCCCTTGAAAACTCAAAAATCATCTGTGGTGGTTTACTGAAAGCTGATGTGCTTTAGGATGAGTGCTTTACATTTTCAAACTTCCAGTGCTTTCACTAACCTTAGGTGCATGAAGAGCAATTTCTGGAGCATTTTTCTTCTTATTAAATATTTAAAATCTCTTTGTTTTTTCACCCTGGAATTAAGATAAGAAGTATGCAGTCTCCCAGCTCCGTAACATGGACTGGCATCTCTGATAATTGTTCACGTTCTACCAAGAAATTTGCCATTTCACAACCATTTGGTGATAAAATCTAAATCTTTAAAGCAAGTTAGAGGTTTGTAGTATTTTTTCCAAGTGACAGATAACTAAAGGAGGAATTTCAATTACTGTAATTGAATTAAGCCACTCTAGTGTATTCCTATTCCTGAGCAGAAAAGGTCCCAAATTATTTCTTTCTTCTTCTCTTTCAGGGTTCTAAATAACTACTTTAAAAATAAGGATAATTAAGACTGTAAACTGTGATGCCAACTATTGGTCAAAATAAGTATAAAACCACTATGTTGGGAGGATATCTGCACAAATAATGGTTGTCAATGCTCTGTGCTACTTGGTTAACCAGTGTCTTTCTGAGCTCTGAGTAGAATTTGTGAAGTTTGTTGAAAACAAGAGGTCCAACTAAAGTGTGTCAAATTAGAGTTCTGCACGAGTTGCAGGAGGAGAATCGGTGTCTGGCAAATGGGAAAGAATATGAGCATTTAAAAGAAAAAATGTACTCAAGATTCTAGGAATATTAAAGCAACCAAGACGAAACAAAAATAAAGCATTAAAAATGTATCCTTTCAGTGTTGTTTCAAGAAGAATTACACATGTTGGTGTTTATGGAGATTATTCTCATCTTTTCCAGAGCTTTGTGTTTCTTGAAGATACAAATAGTGTTTAGACTGAGATGGTACCCACAAGAAGCACTTTGTAAATATTAATGGTGTGGCAATTTTTGGCAGTTGAGTTAGAGCCGTTTGTCTCAGCCATCTATAAATGGTTCTATGAACACAATAAATAGGCTGATATAAACTGAGCAGGGAGTAATGGGTAAGATCCATCTTTGTCTGCAGAGTAGTGCCAGGATGCCCACTGCTCACCCTTCGTGAGTGGGAGCTCCATGGGAGCAGTTGGGGCCATGCTGGTGATACTTGCCAGCATGAACTCCTGTTCCTTAGAGGGAAAAGGGTGCTGACACACAGCAGAATCATAGAATTATTTAGGCTGCAAAAGACCTTTAAGATCATGAAGTCTAACTTTAACACTACCAAGTCAGTATTACGCTGGCTTAGTTTGGTACTTGGGATTTGAGCATGGTCCACTGGGAACTTTGGAGAGGATTTTAAAACATGTTTATTTGTTTATTATATATCTCTTGCCATCTCGTAATGTTTGTTGGGGTTTCTTTTAATGTTTCTAGTCAGACACATTCTTGGGATGGACTGACAATGAGGTTTCCTAGATGTACTGTAAAGCAGTTGTGTGTTGGCTGTGGAGCAGATTCCTCACATCATCATTTTATGCATATTTGCCCCACTGTCTGAGTTACAAGACATCTGTGATTTTAAAATGTTTAAGGAGAAACTGGACAGATTAGGGGAAAAAGGAGGAGAAGTAAACCAGATTTAGGATAAACCATCCTCCAGGGATTTGGCACAGCTGTGGGAATAATTTTTTTGTGCGTAGCCCCGTACCCCTGAAAACTAAACCTAACTTCTTCAAGTCTAGCGCATTTCTGAGACTTTGGGATTTCATCTATCCAGGGTGTTGAAGAGAACTGAATCCTGAATTGGAAGCTTGTTTCCAGTCACTTGTTAGTTTCTCGAGTTAGAACTGGACCTAAGCTGCTGCTTTAAAATGTTTGTCACATCAAACCAGCTTTGAATCAAGGAAAATACTGCTTGGATACCCATTGGTCTGAAAACGGATATCTCTTAGCACAGATCTGCTCACTTATGGTGACTTTGAGGGTGTAAACATTTACATAATTTCAGAGTTTCTCCCTTTTGCCTTCTCTTCCCCCTTGGTCCCTGCCTTGCTGTGGTAGTGCGTGGATTGTGAGCCCTCTTTTCTGTGCTGTGTAACACTCCTGGTTCAGGTGGCTTTGGCATTACTGGGCTGGAAGGAGTTCATTCACAGCTAAACTCTGCGGTTTTTTACAGCTGAACCAACACTGAACTGCATGAGCAGTAATAGAAGTACACCACATTCAGAGTCAACAACAATGGGAATGTGCTGGTTTAACCACACAAGGATGCAGATTAATGAAGGAAACAATACGTGATTCACATTAATGGATCAAGGTCGTGTTGTTTGCATGAGTGATGTGAAGCAGTGTCAGCCAGGAACCTGTCCCACTGTCTGAAGGTGGTTATCATAATGATGGACAGATTTTTGCAATGTATAGAAAAAATGCTCCAGGGTTTTGTTTGGTTTTGGACTCTGAGGGTTTTTTTGGGAGGGGGGGTCAGTATGTTTCTAAAAATAGGGACATCCTGCTTTGGAAATGAGGTGGAAACAATTGCTAGAGAAAGTGCATTGTCAACACTGTAAATCATTGAATGTTCTAAATAACAGGATGAAGGATAGACTGAGCCTGAGGGAAGATGAGGGGTTTTTGAACTTCTCAGATTGAAGTGTGAGAATCGTAGGTACTCCATGCTGAACAGGTTGCAATGGGTGGCAGGAAAAACAGTTGTTTTCCTTCAGATTATCAGTGCAATTTTTTTCAGCTGGTAAAGCCATGAAGCCAGAGCCTCTATGGAGACTCTGCAATCACAATGTAAATTCCTTCAACAAAACTCTGAGTGAAACCCAAGCCTCTTCAGAGCTTTTCAAATATTATCCCAAGGCTAAAGTCTATATGGGTTAGAATTCTGCTTTATTCTGACCTGTCAGGATAAAATTTTTACTTGGTTCTCACAAATTAATTCTCTTCCCTCACAAACTGCCTTTGATAATTTTCAAAAGTTAAGGAAGAAATACTTGAAAAAGCAGATATTTCCCAGGACGTGAAGCACATCTCATAAATTTTAGTTTCTAATTCTGACATCAGAAATGATTGCTTTTGGAGCTCACTATAATGTGCTTCTAGTTAATGAAGATTGTGGTAGACCATTGAGACCGATTCTTGCAGTGAAATTGCAGTTGTACTTTGATGGCAGAGATACGTGTCTCCACAGACAGTCTAGTACCACTTTGTTACCATTACTGGAACTTTTGCCATCTTTTCAGACTGCAGGACCTTGTTGTTTGGTTGAGCTGTTAAATTTGATTACAGTAATGCGCACTGATGTACAGTAATGCATGTTGATTGCAACAGTGCATGTTGACATATTTCTCAATTTACATCCGTGCTCAGAATAATGCCCAGCCTTACCTGCCAGGTTCAAACAATCAGTGAAGCCACAAGAGGCTTGTCTGTGGTTTGTATTGATGTGCATGAGTATGCTAACTTTGAATGGTATCATTTCACTACACAGAAGCACACAGTAAAATTATGACCCTGTTTTGTTTAATCAGACACAGTTTTTGTGGCAGTAATCAAATTAATATATTCAGTCCAAGTTCCCAGCTAAGTTTTAGGTTTTTTTCCAGCTTGCATTCAGTTGAACTTGTGTTCATTGTTTAAGGGGAAGTCATATCAATTCCTTAAGAAAGTCTTCTCTATTCAGCCAGAAGGCAAGAACAACTCTAGTCACACCAGTTCTGGTTCAGATAAGGTTGATTTGCTGTAAGTTCTGTACCTAGAATGATTTTACCGCTGTGTTCTTGTCTACTGTGTTTTTCAAGGTCATTTATTCAGACTTTGAGTGGTAGTTTTTAATGTTATTATATGACTGTAAAGTCATCAAAGGTGTTTCGGGAAGGACTTTTCTGAGTATGACTTTAAAGCCTGCAAAAACCTTTGCAAATATATATGGATTAAGGAAGCTGATAAGGGTTACACATGAAAGAGAGTGAAAAAAAGAGAAATTTTGAAAAGTCTTTTCATTACAAGTTTAAGTAGTCTAGAAGCAGGTGTAAGGCTCCATTTCATATCTACTGATTTAGAAACAAAAGGTTGAGTCCTGTGAGGCTTGGAAATGCACAGCATACACAACCTTTTCTTTATCCACCAGAAGCAGAAGCAGCATATTCTCCAGGCTTCTGAGAGTCCCAGCATTTGGTGATTGTAGATTGTGAATATCCTCTTTTGCGTGTATATTCTTCAATGTAAATGTCACTAGAATATTTCTCAGTTTAGTATTGCATTTAGTGTTTCCCTAAAAGCCTGATTTTGAGTTCAGCCTCTCCTGCTGGTTGTGTGAGGCTTCACGCCGTGAAGGCTTTCTCTGGCAGTGGAGGGACTGGAATTTGTTCTGCAGGCTGCTGTTTAGGACTCTAAATTGAGAGCAATTCCTGGCTGCATGGCAGGGAAATCTTCTTGGCTGTGCTGAGGTAAATCAAAGGAGCCTGTCCAGACTTACCTTTGTGTAAATGAGAGTATGCCTCAGTCCTAGGTGTTTGTACTTTTATTTCTTTGTACTTGTACATCGGTCTAGACTTAAAAGCCTCAGAGTTATGGTTGAGTAATATATCACCCTTGGACTAAGCAAGAGGAAAACTTCTGATTTTATTTCTTTTCTAACTTTAAAATAAAAAATTGTGAAAAGAGCTTACGTTCAATGTCTAATCCTGCCAGACTTCACCCTTAGAATCATAGAATCATAGAATATCTTGAGTTGGAAGGAATCCACAAGGATCATTGAGTCCATGACAACAATTTCTTCTATGGCTTCTCAATTTCCACTGCAATCTGCTGGTGTTCTTGCCTAATTATTTTTCAATTAAAATGGGTGATTCTCACTTGGCTTTCTTCCTCCACTTTGAGTTCCAAGATGATGGTTCCTCCCTTGGGTCAAGCGAGAGCAGCCTCAGGACTGCCCAGCTTGGTCTATTTGTAGACACGTATGATCAGGGATGCACCTTCCATCTGGAAGTCACTTCGGCAAGCTCTGCTTTTCTCCTGCAGGAAGGGAATCAGCATAAATACCTTCAAAACATGCACTGACTTGGACTTGGCACAGCAAAACTGTGTTTTCTGTAGGTGAACATTTTAATTGAGCAATTGCAATCAAAGATTGGCCGCTTCTCTGCACTATCCCAGTGGCATCGGATCGTAGAATGGTATGAGTTGGAAGGGACCCTTCGTGAGTAATTCACACAGACAAACTGCTGAGTACATCGGTGTCCTGAAGCTGATGGACTCACGAAAAGTAAGGGGTTTCAAGAGTGCATCCTTAGAGAACATTGAAAAGCCTTTTATTTATCAAATCTCATACATTCTAATGACTAGTTCACAGTTCTTGTGCTTTGTCATGTTAATAAGTACGGTGAATCATTTTTAATAACCATTGTGTTTCTCTGTAAGCTCTGATAGCATCTGTGGGAGACTGTGACAAGTAATACCTGTTCAAATGCTGCACATGTGGGTATGCATGCTTTTTTGTTTCATATCAAACATGGCTCCTTGTTCAACCACCTACTACAATTCTAAATACTGGGGGGGTTTTGGTTTGGTTTTTTGGGTTTTTTTTAAGATTATCTAGAATTTATTTATTCCTCAAATGAAGGGATTCACCTTTAGCTTAAGTGAGAGGAGACTGGTATATGATCCAAACCTCATACTTTGATACTTTTTAATAAACTGGATTTACTGAGTTTCTTACAAAAAAGTGTTATAAGGGGGGCACATTGCACTGTGCCTGTGTCAGCGTGAAAAACCAAAGTCAGATGAGGAGTTGTCATGTACAGTGGCAGCCACCTGATTATTTTCTGAAACCTCTGGAGTCAGCATTTCTCTGGGCTCTTCTTGCTTCCTTCTTGGTCGAGAAGATTTTTCAAGCACATTCAAACTATCAAGTTTAGTGACATGATTCCTTCCCCACATTTTTGCTTCCTAGGCATCCTTTGCAGCACTCTTGGCATTCTCAAAAGTGGACCATTACTAAAAAGAAAAAGTATACCACAGAAGGATCCTACTCTACAATTTTTAAGTTATTCTATGTATCACTGGAGACTTCAGGGAAAAATCTTGAAGCAAGAGACACGGCTGAAGTTAAATTAAATAGCATAAGAAAGGTATAAAAGAAATCAGACCCTTTGTTTTCAGAATGTAAATGAAAATGTAGTGTTGGGGGTTTAGGGGCAAACTGCTCCCAAAAGCAGGATACATTATGAATGTCCAGTATGGGGTTCTTTGAACCTTCCAATGAAGTGTTCTATTAACTCCTGATTTTGTCATCCTATTTCCACCTTTGAAAGTTAGTCGACATGGTCCAACTTTGAGCCATCCATTGCTGGAATTTCAGCTGACCATTAAATGTATTCAGATAGTCATAATATAATGATCCACTTTCACTTAAAATAAGTTCGTGTAAAATTACCACGGACTGGTGTTTTGACTTAAAATAGTGCTAGGTCAAAGTAGAACAACAGTGTTCAGGCTGTTTATCTGTGCAGTTTGCATTATGTTCTGTCCTCTGTTGTCACAAGCAAGAGTTTTTCTCCGTTCATTTTGTACATTCACCTACCCATTCACAGGGATAACAGGTGTCACCTAAGTGGTGTCAGAGTCACCAGCTGCATATTCAGAGGACTTTTCTCGGAGTACAGGTGTGGGTCCTTACTAGCTAGGATCGACAATGCCTGACTTCAGGTTCCTGGATGAACTCTTCAGCCCCATGTAGGGGGGCTGGATGAAAGGCAAAGGCAAGAGGGAGCATGATACTGTGCCCTGTGTTGGTGGTGGCACAGAGCTTGCGTCTCATACAGTGATAGTAAGGATAGAGGATAATAAATGAGTGTGATAAGGAAAAGAGTGTCCCTCTGCCTTTTCCATAATTTCATCCGAGCCAGCTGGTAAGTGTTGGGAGTGCCAGGAAACAACATGTGGGTTTCCAGGGATCCAGTAATGGATTTTAAAACATTTTTATGTTGCTTATTTGCCCATGTTACATTTTTGCTACACCAGTGGGTTTTCAACAGCACAGCAATATTAGTACAGTTATGGTTAGGACTTTGTAATTATGTAAAGGCAATCTCATTTATCAGGTTCCATTTCCCACCCACATTCCATCCTTTGGTTTTTATTATTTTCTTGAGTGGAGTGGCAGGCATGAGTGTAAGAGGTAAGGCCTTTGTAGCTTTGCAGACGCAAAACATGTGAAAAGTGATGCCGAAGACCCTTTGGAGAGGAGGACAAGGCAGGCATCCAGGGGGGTTAAGAGTGCCTGCTGTGAGCTGGCATGCAGGATGTGGCTGGAGAGAAGGCTTAGGTGAGGCTGCAAGAGGGAGGTCTTGGCTGGAGCTTCGTTTCAAAGCTTTTTGAGCCCAGGAAGGGCTGGGAAGCTAATGGTTGTGTGCGTGCATGGCTGGAGAAGATAAGAACCAGGCTGTAAGAGCTCCATTATTGCACTAGACAGACATGACTCCTGATGGGCACTGGTGTCATAGAACTCTTCAAGGAGTCTCTCTTTGTACAGAAGGTACTGCTCAGCCCCCATGACACGTACTGAAGCTGTTCTTTTTAACATGTTACAGGGATAGATTTAGGCTGGGCCTAGCAGAGCTCTTCTCCCACTGCCTATCCACCCGCTCCCTTGATGCAGTGCAAGGGAATCAGAGCAACACTGTGGTTTCCCTCCACCTCCTCAACCCTGTGTGCGCCTCACAAGAAACCAGAGACCAAAAGAGTGTCACACGCAGAGCGAGACTCTGTCACCTCCCCCCACCAATCGCTTCATGTCTGTGGCTCAGCCTGCCACAGGCCCTCAAAGGGTCATGTGTCCCTATCACATCACCTGGTAATACGTGTGGAAAAGAAGCATCTGCTCCTTTGAAGGGTGCCTAAGGCACCAAAATCATACTTCAGCGCCTTGGGATGGGGTGAGAAGACATTAGCCAGCAACTAAGTGAAGTGCACACCATTTTGGGGAAGGCTGAGCCAGTGGACTCAAGTATACAGAGCTGGTTTCCTCCAGAGAGGATGCGAGTGAAGGAGGGATAGGCAGCAGCATATGGCAGTTCAGCTCTGAAAAGGCGCTGTGGAAAATGGCACCTCCTTATTTAGCAGATCAGCTTCCTCTGTGGGTGCCCTGACTGGATTTTGTAGAAGACCTAATTCCTTCCTTGATAACTGAATGGATTTGGTCTGGAAATAGAGAATCTCTTGGTGCCTCTAACTGAAGATTTTTTCTGAAGTGGAAAGACACTATCAACTTCAAGGCAAATAACATATGTTTGAGGAGAATTTTAGGAGGCAGCATATCAAGATTTTAGGCCAAACCCTGAGAAAACATTTGGAAAGCATTTCAGAAGTAAGTAAATGCAAAAGATAGAATCATGGGGGGGTTAAATTGTCCATTTACTTTCATCTGCTCTTTGGCTGGACAAAATCAAAGGAAAATCTTTGCTTAATCACGGACACGTCTTGGAAACACCTCCAGGCTGATGCTTCAAATAACCTCCTTCATCCTGCTCTGAATGTTCTGCAGGCCGGAACGGGAAGCACAGGTAGGATGAGACTGGGGCTTAGAAGAAAGAGAAATTGTGTTTGGTCTGACAAGTTGTACATTTTATTGTCATTTGAAGCTACCTTAAGGTCGATCTCGTGCTCTCTGAGTCACCTAGAAGAAGTCATGGAGCACTGCCAGGAGCTGGCAAGAAACTGATAGTAAGTCACTGACTTAACTAGAGTGATATAGTTGGAATAGACCCAGAACGCCAGGTATGACAAAAATAGCTCAATGTAACTGACAGGTTTTGTTTTCCTATGCACTTTTATGGCCACACGCAGTTACTTTTCATGTTTCAAATCAGCATAAGAAGTACTAAATTTTAAAGCAAAAATTAGAGCAGGAGGCATGCAGAGTATTTCTTTAGATTTTGACTTCGCAGCATGTTGTTAGCCTAGTATATAATTTGCTGCCCTCACCCTCCAGAAGAAAAAAAGAAAACAAAGAGATGTTGAAATAATCTATATCCATTTGCCTTAGGCAAAGCAGTCAGATAATGTAATTTCACTAAATGTAGTTGAAAAAGTGATGAGGGGAAGAAATGTTGAGGAAATAGAAAGGAGTAGATATTTTTCTAGGGAAATAATGCACTTTTGGTTTTAGGGTTTGTGTAGTGCACCCAAGTTCTACTTCTAGGCATTGAATGATAGCTGAAGACTGATCAAGGCTAACTAGAGAGGTGTGCTCAAAATCTGTAGTTATCTCTTGTCAGGATGAACCTTATGTCCTCTTGTACTTCTACTGATTTTCAGCAGACCAAATTTTGAAAGGTTTTAGAACTGCCAAGGATAATGAAATGAGATGAATCTGTGGAGGGAAAAGAAGTTGAGAGATCATAAAAAGTGCTGACAGTTAATTTAGTAAACTGAAAGCCTAAGGGGTACACGTGCTGCCTAGCAGTAGGAAAGAAGCCTAATTTAAAGAAGGAAGTTTCATACCAGTCCTTGTCCTAGAAGGTAAACAATTATATGGAAGGTTAAATATAACTATTGCAGATAGTCATTGGAATGTTCAAGTGGTGAAATACTTAGAGTAAAACAGAAAGAAAGGAGAGATTTAAGATAGGCTTTACTGGAAAATAAAATAACTCATTGGAAAAGGTTTTAAGAAGAATAGATATATGTCAGCAAAACAGAGTGACCCTGAAATAAGTTATGAATGTACCAATTGTACAGGTTTGCTTGTTCTGTTTGTGGAAGCACATTCTTTTATAATAGCTGTTGCTGTCCGAGACGGAGATCGGCGAGGAACGACACTGATTCCAGTTTCAGACGAAAGAGGAATCTCTATTTAATTATATAAACGGGTTTTATATGTTAGTTCTCTGGAGTGGCACAAGGCCATTGGCCCCTTGACCATCCAGCTCTTTACATTGATTGGTTAGTTACCACATGAAGGATTTCCCTGATTAGTATAACAACAACTTGCACCTGGAAGATAGTTTACAGAAACTCCCAACTGCCTCTCAGCCAGTGTCTGTGAGAAAGTAAAGACTTTCTCACAGACAGAGGCAGAAAGCTGGAGAATCCCTCTGCAACTCAGCTTTTGGCATCCACAAATAGCCTCTGACCAGATTTATTTTCAGTGGATCAAATGTGATTCTTTTCATGCAGAAACTGAATTTACACTGTTGCAACTTACAATGTTTTTCATAATATGCAATATCCTCTAGATTAAACAGCCAAATCTTCATTTGGCTTCTGGTTTGTTTGTTTACTGTCATTCAGGTATGAAAAATATGCATTTGACCGTGTACAGATGCATTTGAAAAGGCATTTGAATACCTGCACAGCTAATTAGCTGATACAGTTATGTGGACATATTTTGTACGTACAAATAAGGAGGTAGTGAAAATGTAACAAATATAATTTCTTTTTGCCACTGTTTTGATAATTTAAAGAGCTGTTAGTCACTGCTTATTGAAAGCATCAGGAAAGCTTCATTTGTTGCCCACATATTCCCTGTGCTGTAATAGTTGCTCACCAGCCCTGTTGTGCTGGCACACGCAGCAGTGAGCGAGGATAGAGAGCAGATGACATCAGTGCACAGACCCAGACATGAAAAGGCAGGGTCAATCTCAGCTTCTGAACCAAGCACCGAAGAACGTTTGCCAGATAGGAAGGTAATTAAAGTATTGTTTCAAAAATCAATTTCAAGGCCTGTGGGGATGAGATCACAATAGCTTTGAAAGTAGGACTTAGGTAAATAAAAGATTATTTTTTCCAAAATGCAGCTTCAGTAACCCATATTCAGTCAACTTTTGACCTTAAGGCTTAGATTTGATGGCGAAAAGTAATTGGGATGAAGATTTGCAGCAGATAACAATTGCAGGTCAATATCTTTAGAACATATGACAATGATAGCCAATTTATATAAGCTATTTCACATAATACAATTATGCAGGTGTCTGCAGAAGAAAAAATGGACCCAGTAATGAGGAGCTGGAACTGATGCATGGTGGGTCAATACTGCAACACATTTATTTAGGGTGAAAGAGTCCTTAATAAGAGGAAAAGTATATTGCTCTAGCAAAGAATAGCTTGCAGAGAGCAAAGAAACTACCTAAAGGGAAAAGAGATTTGCCAGATTATGGGAAGTAGGAAAAGATACCACAAGTGACTCCTTCGCCGTTTCAGTATTAGGAAAGCAGTGGAAATTAGGCTAATGGGTAATGGTATTTTATTCATGCTTTAGAAAAAAGTGTATTTGATTTGAGGGGATCACTCATTATAAAGTGGTATGGACATAACAGCAGATATCTGAAAGGGAGGTGCTCAGCAACAGCTACAACACTTTCAGTAGAATTTGGAATGAATATGTCTGTAACTCGTATAAAATTCCTCTCCACTCTCTGTCTAGGATGGCTTGGCTGGGGGTGTGGAGTCTTCACTGCTCCTGTCTTTCTGGGTTGGAAATAAAGGTGCTAAGGAGTGTGAAATGGGCTGGAAATGAGGCAACATGCTGTCTATTCTCTCACCTTGTCCCCCTCTTAATCTGAGACTCGGTGCTCAGGAGGGCTCCTTTGTAGTGGTTTCTATATTGCTTCCTCTTCTTCCTGTTGTTTGGTGGAACCACACAGGATCCAGTAGGTCTTGCTGAAGCTGAGGAAGCATTGGTTCTCTGTGTGCAAAATCACCACAGTCTGAAAATCTTAACATGTTTACATGCAGAAAGATGTTCTGCATCTTTCTGTATCGAGAATTAAAACACCTTCTTAATTTAGGTGCATGTAGCCTGTCCGCATTGCAAAACTTCATCTACAGTTTGTAGCTGTGTTTTTATAACTCTTTATGACAGTCTGACAAACACACAATATCCAGGCATTCTGACACAGCCACCAGTGAATGCTCACATGATGCCTGTACATGCATTATGAAAAGTAGCTTGCTTTGCTCTCATAGACTGGCCAATTAAGTGGCCCTGATTTTTCTGTCACTGTAACAAATTCCCAGTTGTGTCAAGTCAGTGGGAATGCAGACTATGCATAAAACAGAGGCAGGAGGCCAAAAGCATGAGATTCTAGCACATGAAAAGGATATCTAGGTGGTTAGGTTTAATTTAGTTTCATAGCCAGGCTTTGGTTTTGTGTAGATAAAATGAGTAGTAGAATTTCTAGGGTTTGGAGGAAACTGGGACTTTTTTACTGTGGTTCATACAGAATGCATTTTAGTGTAAAATCCTTCTACCTTACCAGTGCAGGATCAGGAAGGCTGTTTGCTATTTTTAGAAAACAGCATTTATCCAGCAGCAGAAGAGGTAACACCAATTGACATTAACCCTTTCACTGGCTTCTCTTTTTCCATTTGGCTCTTGGGTGTGTGTATGTGCTTTGGAAGGGCGAGGATTGTCAGGTTCTCCATAATGACATTGTGTGACCAAGGTATTTCCCCTTGGAAAATGGAATAATGTGCTCTGTTTTTCAGCTTGTACACACGTTCATACCACATTATAACTGTGCACAGACTTATTTCCAGCTGGTCCCCATCACAAGTACCTTTGTATGAGCAGACACCTGATCAAGCTACAGACACTGGAAATTCACATGCACGGGCTGGGTACGTGCAAAACCAGTATCTACAGTGATCACATTTAACTCGAGAATTAAGGAGTTATGCTCTGTAATACAAATTACTGAATGTGTTCAGCTTGGGTAAAACAGGATACATTTAGTAATAAATATAGCTGCCTAATGGGAATCTTATGGAAACTTCTTCCAGGATAGTGTTTAATTACAGAAATTTTCAGGTTTACATGCACCAAAGCAGGGTATAAATCCACTATTTTTTTAATAGCACTTTTTCTGTTTCAGTGAATATCTTATCTCCATGGAGAGATCAGTTGATCTGTAGCACTGACTTTTGATGTAAGAGTGCCATACTTTAAAAAATTATGAATATGGAGGATCTTTTGTTGCTGCCAAGAGATTAAAAATAAATCCCCAAAGGCTCTGTGTGGAAAGATTCTCAAAGGACCTGTTTACCTAGGGTAGTTCTGGTTGCCCAAAAATGGCTCTTTTAGATGTACCAGCACATCATGCTTGGCATCCAGCTGGTGCTGTTGTGTCACATCTGTTCTCATATATCCCAAGGTGTCTCAAATTGCACTGGGTGCATCTGTGCAGGCACCAGGTTCAAGCTTCTGTTTCCCCTGGAAGCCAGTGAGAGCTGATGATTGATTTGACTCTCCTTGGTGCTTCCTGGCCTTGTGCTCCCGAGGGCTGGTTTTGGAGACCCACATGCATTTCGTGTTGCAGATCTCATGTCTATCATTTCCCTTCCTGTTGAGGGGAGTATATGGATATCTGCATAGATATGCATATACATGGAGGAAAATACAACATTTCCTAGGGGAGTATTTATAAGTATTTAAACATGGGCTTAGTACCAGTTATGCATTTACTGGGTACTGGTTTTCTTAGGTGATGTAGCAGACTGGGATCCTGATTCTGAGAGAGGAAGAGAGCTTCTTACAAGCTACTTGGCACTTGCTAACTTTCATGAAAAGTGCAGGGATTCAGCATATGCTTGAATTAGGCTCTAAAACCGTATTGTTCTCTAGCCTTTTATCCTTCTTCTCTTCCTTCACACTGTAAATTACATGTTTCTTTTTGATTTAGTAGTTGTAAGCATAAAACCAAGTGATTTTAGTTTATTATCATATTTTATCTCAAAACAGTACAATTTACATTTCTTAGCTGACCACAAGAGGTTTAGCTAAGTGCTTTCTCTCTCCCACTCTCTTTCTGTAAACCCATCTGTGTTTGCTCATGTCTCATATTTATTTCACACTTTGTTTCCCTTCCAGATCATGAAGCTATCCTTTACAGCCACAAAAACATCTCTATAATGATGACAGAGACACAGAAATTCATCTTACGAACTGGGTTTACTATATAACATTGGTAGGATCTTTCCAGTTCTGTCCAGCAAGCCTTCCCAGGGGCACCCTCCACTCCAGCCCCTCAAAAGCCTGAGGATGGACTTCTCTAGAACCCAGTTCCATAGCCCATTCAATTCCTGCTGATTCAGTTGAAGCTAAGCCTTGTGGAGTATGATGATACACTTCAGGACAGGGTTTCTGAGACAAAATGGGGCTTCAAATTCCTGTCAGGATATAGAAGTATTCACCAGCCAAATAAAATTTTGCTATTGGGAAGGGGACTGATTGAGCAGCTGCCTAATCAGAGCTTAAGCTAAGTGATTCTGTATCAGTGAGCTACTGAGACTGAATGCATTAAATGAAATAAGGTCATTTTAAGTGTAAAATAAATAATACAAAAAGAATTATGCAGTACAAATCAGATTACATGCATTCCTTTCGAGCATCTTTATTAAGTAGCTGTTAGCTACTTACTTGCTGATCTTTATTCAGATTTTTAGATGCTGATATCTGTGCTTACTTTTTACTTGATGAGCAAGTAAATTGGATATGAATTCATATTTTATGAGATGTCTTTTAATTAAAAATTTTCAGGAGGAGAAAGAATGAAAGTTATTTTGTAGCTTATTTCTTCAGTGTGTCTTTTGTGTTAAGAGTAAAGGTTGGTTGTTAGCAAAAAAACCAGTAATAGAATAATGAAGGTTTGTTTGGAACAAATGCCCTAGCATAAGTAAAATTGAGGTAGATAAATCTGAGGTGTTCTGGTGTATTGCATGATACAAATATACAGAGCTGCTGAGCACATAAGCCTTGTGCCTGGGAATCACTTCTATTCACTGCTGTCACTGTGGAGGGAGACAAAAGAGTTTTTGTAGAGACCACGCTCCAGCTTCTTCAGTGTAGTAGATAAACCCTATACTTACCAAAGTACAGGCTTGGAATAGAGCTGGAGCCCAGCTTTTTGTTAGTACCAATGAAACTCCTCCATTCTGTGATCTTTCTCATTTAGCTGAATATCCAGCCTTTTTTCCCTGACTATGCCAGTACTGCAGTGCCCTAGCAAACACAACCTGATGAGTTAGACCAGCTTATTCATCTGCAGAGCACCTTCCAGGGAGCCTCCTTTGGCACTCAGGGAGCATCATTGGAAAGAAAAAGAGGTGCAAAATTATTCCTACACTTGCCAGTCTCCAGCTTCTTTGAGAGCCTGTCAGATCTTCTGGCAACACAAGAAAGCGAGAGCAGCTTTCCATTGCTCGAAGTGAAGTAGTCATGGATATCCTCTTAGCTGCACAATGAACTGGCCAGTCAGGTAAAGGTGGAATGAAGAAGCAACTTCCTCAGCTCTGCTGGCCCAGTTCACCATCTTGGTCACCTTCCTGCTTTCCATTGGTGATGGAATTTCCAGGGCCCGTTGCCCTTTGTAGGCCTAGTTCCGAGCAAAGCCGTCAGGGCAAGCGCTCGGAGTGACAGTTCCTTACAGATCTATGGCGTAACCCAGATGTGGGGTAGCTGGTCTGCGTGGTTATACTGCTTTTGCTGATGTAAAGCCTGTGTGTCTGCAAGCACCCCACAATTAGCCCCTCTCACAGAGTGCTGCAGTAGGAACCTGCAGGGGGACGTTAAAAACAATGAGGTGACCGTGAGTGAGGCCTGGAATGGAGTCTTAAACACCTCCTGAACAAAGCCCTTGGGTTAATTACCTCCTAACTGAGTTTTTAATGTGAGCACCACAGACAGTGCAGCTCATGGAGCCTTCCTCGTGGAATGGGAAGGCCAGCTGGCAGTGAACTGAAGTAACTGGAAATTCCTCATCATCTTTCTGATGGTAATAAGATTTAAAGCATGACAACACGGGAAGAAACCAGCAGCTTTGGAGTCTTTGGAGTGTGCCAGAGATACTGGGATCTGGCAGTGATTTATTGTTTGTCTCATTTGCAGAATAATGTATGCCTTATGAGTAACAACATGTCCTTTTGCTGCATGAAAATAACTGCTCAGAAACAAAATCCTGTCGGTGGTGGCGATGCTGTAAAATGAATTCCATAGTGGTATTTTATCCCAATGTTTCTGTGTATTTGGTGGTATTGCAAGGAGAATGGTGGTGAGCAATCTGGCAGAAACTGAAGGAGCTCTGAAGAGAGGAGAGCTTTCTCATGTAGAACAGGAATTGTTCATTTGCTAGCCCAACTGCAAAAACAATAAGTGAATAAACAGCCACGCTGAGCATCCTTTAAAGGTCTGGATTGTTGTCATAGGGTTGATGTTACTGCCCGCTTTCACTGCCCCAAGAGCTCACCTTATTCAGTGGTACATATAAGCCTACTGGGTCAAAAACCTCCAGACTGGGGGGCTGGTCTTAGAATTGAGTTCTCACACTTCTGTCACTCTAGCAGTTGTCTGGAAATGTTACATCGGAGTGTGTCTTCATGATATCTGATCTGGCAGGGTTCTCCAGCAAGATACCAGTGAAATGTTTTCATCTATTGCGTACATGAACCATTAGCCTGTCAGCCTCCCTCTTGTATCTGATCCAGTGTTTTTGAAAGGAGAGGTGTTTTATGAGGAGTTCAATATGATTGTTGAAGATACTGCACATAACTGGATCAGTCGTATTTTACCTGATTTTAAAGCCGTCATCTTCACAGTGGAATCCATTCATTCCCACTGCATTGCATAGGTAAGTCCATTGAGATTTTCTAGAGAACAAGGTCTTAAAAATGCTCACATCCTCACTCTGTGAGCTGACTGAAATAATTGCATTAGAGAAAGTGCAGAGTTTTCTAATCATTTTGATTCATTATGAAACATTAAAACTGATAACATTATCAGATGATCCTTTAAGTGAGTGGGTGTGTTTAGTGAAGTTAAGTGTTTGTCTACTGAATACAGCAATGGCAATTCAGTGAAGGGGGAAGTGGGTTGCTGGTGGGAGAAATTACACAGATGCCTTAGGCTGCTTCAGGTCATTTTCATCCTCTTCAATATCAGGGCAAGAATGTGGAACTGCATAAACCCAAACTGCAAAAGGCTTCTACCTGTTTGAGGGGAAGAAATATAAACTGTCTCCCAGCTTTCCAGGAACCCAAAGAATTAGTGCTTCTACACAAGTGCTGTGGCTTTGTCCTGTCAGCTTCTGGTGGGCAGTTGATGTTGCTACCACACTTTTTAGGAGGAATTCAGGACAGAAATATAATGAAATTGGTATTTTGAAACAGAATTTTGTGTTAAATTGGTATAAATACATGAGGGGTTCTTTGTTAGTTTTGGAGGAAATTTTCCTATTTAATTTAGCACAAATTTAATTTTTTAATTTACATCAAGCTGCTGCAGTATTTCAAGTTCACCAGAACTGAAAGCTGCAAAATGTAGATGTTCCTGGGTAAAGACTGTGCAGAACAGAAGTTAAGGGTTCTGGGAGCTTCCCGCTCCAGGCAGTGGTGGTTGTTCCTTGTCGAAATGCAAATTATGTGCTGGGCAAGATCTTGAACACCTTCTTGTTTAAAAACACATCTGGAGGACAGGATTCCTGAATTCTGTCCACAGCAGGTAGGGCAGTGTCAGGGTTTGAGACAAATTTGGAGGAAAATGTCTTCTGATAGAAGGCAGGCTACAACCGCCCCTCTCCCACTAGGTTCGGGAAAGAAATATTCTTCAGAGGAATGTGAAAAGGGGGGAAGAAACTTATTTATTTAACAAACACACAGGAAAGGAATAATAATGCTAAATGATGAAATCTCTCGCTTTGGAGAGAACTTGGTAAATTCAGAGTCTTTTTGTGGGTGCGGCTCTCTCCTCTTCGGAGTTGGGTCAGCATGGGGGTCCCCCCCTGCCCCGGGCCTTGATGGAAAGTTCTCTCAGATGATGCTTTGGTGTTGTTGCACAGTTCTAGAAGAAAAGAAGAAGAAGCTAAAGTCTAAAGAGAAAAAAAACTCTCTGTCTCTCTCCGGAGAAAACAGAGCCGAAAGCTGGCTGAAAAAGCAAGAAGGATGCTTCTTCCACTCTCCTCACCACAGCCGAAAGACACAGAGGAGGAGTGACTTTGGAGCACAGACTGCTTTGAAAAGTTCGCTCAGTTTTTTCCCTCTCTCGCCTCTCAGGCTCAGTTTAAAGGCACAGAAAAGCACAGGGTTCATGTCTGGACATAGAGCCTGTCAATAGGGGATACACATCATAAAGTCACCCCAAGACAGGCAGGTAATGCTTGTTGCACCAAGCAGCAGTTACTAGCACTGTGTTAGTATTCCCAGTGCTCAGTGTGGGCATCATGCCATAGAGTTAAGAAGCCCGCTCTGTTTAGGAGTCACCTCATCCAGCGGCTCTGGAACCACAGCCATATTAATCTTGTGCAAAACGTGTGTCACTGTGAGTGTGGGTAGGGATATTGGTACAAAGAAGGCAGAACAAGCTCTGGGAACACCAGATGTGCACAAAGAGAGTGATGAGCTAAAGTGGATCCACTATAGACCAGGAGCTATCCTTTAACCAGAGTCTCTCTGAGACAATTCTATTGCATGTGGAGTTTTGTTTGACTCAGTTCCTGTTAACTCCAACCATAGATTAAATATATAATCTTAATTACTCTGAATTTAAAAGGCATTCTATGCAATGATGTTAATAATTAACTAAAATCATGTTAAATTCAGAGGCAGAATTGTGGTTAAGAAGAGATGGGAATATTTTTGAGGTCAGTGCACAATTCACTTATGAAACACACATGAGAACAAGAACATCATCTGCAAAAAAACAATGAAAACACATAAAATCCAGTGTTCACTAATTCAAGCTAACAAGAGAAGCAAGATGCATCTGTATACAATTTATCTTTTCTGCAAAGGATTTCATGTGGAAATTAAAAAGGCTAGACCTGCATCTAAAATCTGTGAGCAGTTAATAAGAGGATTTATTCATAGAATCATTTAGGTAAGAAATGACCCTTGGGATCACTGAGTCCAACCGTTAACCCAGCACTGCCAAGTTCACCACTAAACCATGTCCGTAGGTGCCGTGTCTGCAAGATCTCCAGGGATGTTGACTCAACCACTTCCCTCAGAAGCCTGTTCCAATGCTTGATAAGTCTCCCAGTGAAGAAATTTTTCCTAATACCCAGTCTAAACTTCTCCTGGCGCATGTTGAGGCTGTTTCCTCTCATCCTTTCACATTCAATCATATGTATCTGACAACCATTCATACAAACCTGTGAATGGCCCTGAAAGAGACACAAGGACAGGTGCAGTTATTAGGAAAAGTTCCCCAGCAAATAAATCTTTATGAACTTCTGAATGTGAAACTGGGCCAAGAGTGGCATCACACATTCAAACCTTACTTCTAGTCAGAAATCTAGTTGCTATACTCTGTACGAAATCAAGCATATTAATCATGTGGGTGGGAAGCTGCTAAGTATAGAATTGCAAAAACCAGTAGGATGGATCAGAGAGAAAAGATCAGTGTTAGGAGAGGACCAGAGCTCATATTAAAAACTGCTTTTTCCCCCTACAGTGATCTGCAGACCAACTGGAACACTTGATTGATAATTCTGTGATTTTCAAAGACACCAAAACTTGTTTGGTTTTTCATGCTTCCAGAATTTTGGCAACAGAAATGAGACAATCTGTTTAATTTCCTGGGTGAGAGGGATAAACAATGCTGTTTTAAAATACTACACAGTCTGTCACTTTTGCATTTGATAGTGCCATTCACATTGTATCTTAGGCCAGCTGTGGGTATGTAATCATGACTGAAGCAGATACTTTAAAAAATGGATTTTGTTGATTTTTTTATTCTGAAATACAACAACCTAAGAACAGGGAAAGTATTTCAGATTGGCAGCTAACTCATAGTATCTTATCTGACTGGCTGATTAAACGGGATACTAACAGGATTAATCAGTAAGGCTCTTAAAATAAACTTGTGTGTGATTCATGGAAGAATAAAAACTTCACCGTCTAGTGGCTGCCAGTAAGGGTCAAAGGAACCCTGTTCACAGGGCTCAATCACTGACCAAGCAAGTGGAGACAGAACACATTTTCATTTTAGGCTCTTGACACTGTATACGTAATCCAGGGTTGCAGTTAAGAGGAACTGGATCAAACAAATCTCCATGTCCAATCTAATCTTCCCAGAGTCTTGGAGGTACAGCTCTGCTCTCAAGTCTCTTCCCTTTAGCACATCACCCATTTGGCACATATCTGTAGTCTGTGCAGTTGTTCAGGAAATACAAACTGAGGATGAAAGCACATTTTACAAATCTGTTTTTCTTGTAACCAACCGAGAGTTAATTCACCTAAACAAATAAAGCATGGTTTGAATATGATGCTCTGTTTTATTGTAAGTAGTAGTAATTCTGTGGGGGAAAATTTTTCTGCCTAATCCTTGCAGTCTCTGATTGGTTTTTGTTTATAGTTCTCTTTAAGTGAAATACATGTTTTAGGACCTTTGTGAAATCTTGAAGCTCGCTAGCGTGAACAGAATTCTGTAATTCTGGATAGAATGCAAAAACAAGTGATGCTTCCTCTGCCTGTATTTTACTTAGCATGTCTGCCTTTGTCTGCTGTGCAACTAAAATGTGCAAATAGCTTCACAGAAATAATAGTTCAATTCTATTTAGGGTACAAAGATAAAGGGCCGGCGAAAGCTTGTGGAAGTGCAGAGTAAGATTGGGTTTAGCTATGAAGATACAGGTAAGGATCCCATACCTTTACGTAGGTAGCTGAACCAAATCTCTGATTTCTGAAAGATGTCACAATGTTAATACTTTCACTATAGAACTCTGGCAAGTGCAGTGACACAAGATAACTCATAATCTGTCTAATGGAGACAAATAGTTATGGATGCATGTCAGAATAATTAATGTTGAGTCAAGTTAATTTTTTCATTTAACAAATTGAATTGTTTCAGCTAATTATGTAGTGTGGCCTAAATGTGATGAGGAATGTTCAGAGAAGAAAATTATTACTTTTTTCCTCCACTGAATTAATGAAAATATTAAGGAAAATGTACGCTCAGAGTATGCAACAATGTCCAGCTTCATGTGCTGAGTTTTGCAGCCTTCATTACAGCATGAGTCTCCTGGGCCTCTTGGACTGACAAATGCAGTGTCCTCCTCAAGGTTCCCAAAATGCTCTCTGGAGAAGACTATCTTGGCTGTTGTGCTCCATACCTATACAAGAAGCCCTTCTTTCTCTGTTCGATGTGGGCATCTCCACTAGGTGTGCAAGGTGGTGTCACTGCTTCCTGTTACTCTAATGAAGAAACAGACAAAATGAAGGGCTGTTCAAAATTCTAGTACCTTTTCAACTTCTTTGGCTATTGCCTTCCCTAAGCAGGGGCTTAGGAGGTTAGGGATATCAAAGTTTACTGATAATAAATACAGAAATACGTAAAATTCTACTGTGTCCAAGCTATAGTTCCCCTGAAAGGAGGGTGTAGCGAGGTGTGGTCCAGTCTCGTCTCCCAAGTACCAAGAGACAGGACAGGAGGAAATGGCCTGAAGTTGTGTCACGGGGGGTTTAGATTGGATATTAGGAAGCATTTCTTCACTGATAAGGTGGTCAGGCATTGGAACAGGCTGCTCAGGGAAGTGTGTCTATCACCATTCCTGGAGGTATTTAAAAGACTGTAGATGTGGCACTTTGGGACATGGTTTAGTGGTGACTTGGCAGTGTCAGGGTAACGGCTGGACTCAGTGATCCCCTAAGGGTCTTTTCCAACATAAATGATGCTACGATTCTGTGATAATGAGTATGTAGGGAGCCATAATCATGTTCAGTGTGGACAAACTCAGAAGCTAATTCCCCAAATCCCATAGAGTCTGCCGTCTAGGCTAAGCTGCATCTGTCTTACCATATCCTCCCAGTCTCCTTTGCAGTTTTGTTTTGTTGGGGTTTGTTTTGTTTTGTTTTTAAATATGTGTATTTCTTGCACCCCATCTGTTTTGCATTTTGTAAGCCTCATGGGCAGGTGCTCTCCTCTCCACGTTTCCACAGTGACTGGTGGGTATTCATTATTGGGAATCCAAGTTCTACTGGATTGTAATAAGTACAAGAGTAACCTGGATCTCCTAAGCCTCTTGGTCCACAGTGTTAGCTGTAATATCGCCAAATGTGTGCATGTGTAAGGTTTAGTACTAAAGTGATTGTGCGTGCTGTGATTTATAAATCGCATCACAGTAAGACGTGGGAACTGCTTTGGTCCCGGGCAGCAGTGTCAGGTTTCAGTACATCCCTGACCAGAAATGGCTGAGCACTGCAGAACAGATTTACTGACTCAACTCTCATTGGAATTGAGAGAAAACGTCTTGTGGTCACCCTAATATATGTTTCATATTTGTGGCTTTAAATTATGACACAATTACCTGTTCTCTGTCAAAATGTGTTTCATTTCACAAATGAAATCTTAAAACATTAATCCTAAAAGGTCTCATGGTTTCCTCTTGCTACTGTAGCATAAATGTAAACCTTCAATACTTTGTAATTTACAGCAGCATTAAAAAGAGACTGTTTCCAAAATCATGGAGTAGTTGAAGTAGAAAGGGACCTCCAGAGTTCATCTGATTTATCTCCCACTGCTCAAAGTGGCATCAGCCAGAACAGGTTACTTGGGACTGTGTCCATATGGGTTTTGAATATCCCCAAGGATAGAGACTCCACCACCCCTCTTAGCATTCTGTTTCAGTGTTTCACCACCCTCAGAGTAACAGTTTCCTTCTGTGCAACGGCACAAAGACCTCTGAATTCTCCTTGTTTCCCCCCTGGCTGCCTGCTTTAGTGTACAGGCCCTTCAGAGACACCTGGTCAGGCTGGTTTCTCAGAAGAGGTGTGAGCAGTCGGCCCATGGCACTTTCCTGTACCCTCATTTATGTGCACATGATTTATGTGGCCACCCTTCCTCACAAGGTCTCTCCTGGCCAAGGCACCCTGCAGTCTCTGTTCCACCACTACCTCCCCTTCATCACTGTTTTCAAGCTCTCCTTGCCAGGCTGGTCAACCTGTTGGTAGGGATGATTTTGCCCCATTTTTCATTCCTATCCAAGGCAACTTGAGACCAGGGGAGCCACATGCAAAATCACATATGACTTAGATGCAGCAATGCTGATAGAATGGGATAGTGAGGAATGTTTGTGTGAAGAGCAGTTCTGGGAGCAGGCAAAGTGAAAAGGCAGTAAGCAGGGAAATAGCTCTCTCTCCATTGAGGAAATAATTCAACAAAAAGAATGTGAAGCAGTTGTGTGCTTTTGACATTTATTGAATCTCTAAAATCTTTGATGAGAAATACCTGTATTTTGAAGATCTCAGCTGTCTGCTGTTGACAGAATGTGGCTGAACTTGTGTGTGTGTGTAGATATATACATGTGCATACATAGATGGACAAAGAAAGTACTTCTTAGTGAATAAAAATTGTTTGACTATTCTTAAAAAAAAAAAGAATCCACACTATGTATGACCCACCCTGTATGTGATCCTCAAACTGAAATATTCATACAGCATTTCTCCCACAGCACTTCAAAATTATGAACAACAAATATAGAGTCAAATTCTGTCCTTCATCCCTGTGATGGGCAGCTGATTCCAGACTCTGTTTTAATAGTCTTTCGTGCACCCATGTGTCAGATTAAATAGTAGAAATGCCAACTGGATGATAATATATATCATTTCTGGAAGTATTGGCTTTTAATGTTAATCTTCAATGGGATGCTTTACTGCAGGCATGTGCATACATTAGATAACTCTGGCATGCAGAGAGTATTTAAAGACCCACATAATTTTGAAACACCCTTTAATATTTAGTGAAAGTCATGATACATTCCAAGCACATAAGATCAGAAGCAGACCTTCCAGGCTTATTTTACTTCTCAGGATAGATGCCAAATTGGGAGCCCACAGTATTTTGTTTTTCTGTAGGACAATTAAAGTGGCATCACAAGCTGTTCCACTGACATCTGAGCCCAGTCTTGGGCAGCCAGCTCACAAGATGGAAGTGCCAAGGAGAATAAAAAATACAACTGTCTTCACATGCTTATCTTTTAATCTGAGATTAAATAAGAGATTTCCAAAACAAATGCTGCCAGCTATTATGGATTCTGGGATGTTGAAGTGTGATGTCAGAAAATTCACTTTAGTTACTAAACTCCAGCATCTGATGCTACCCGAAACTGTCCAGAATCAACCTATTAAACCACAGGCAATATTATTTTCTACTTCTATAACTACTTCTCTCTTACTTTCTATTTATCCACTGATGATTACAAAAAAAAGAAAAAAAAAAGGGAAAAAGAAAAGGAAAAGCTGCTTCCTTATGCTTTAGATTTAAGCAACATTTTTTTATATCCACAAAATAAAAGACTAACCCTCTGTAATTCAGAGATTTTGTAGCAAACAACATGCTAGATTTTCACATTGAGTTAGCTGCTGCTTAGAAGGAGGAAGAAGTGCATGTAAGATTCGATTCAAAGCAGTTCTGTGAAATTTATCTGACCCCTTTATGCAACACGGGGGAGAGGAGAAAAGCAAGTTCTGGCCTTGTTGTCAAAACAATGTAAACACCTTTTAGTATGTTGACTTGTGGAACAAGTGAGGCATGAAAACAAAAGCGCAGAGTCCTCAGTAGTGACACTGAATATTTTATCTTACCAAGAGAAAGCAACAAGAGACCAAATCCTTAAAGCATATGCTATGCTGACAGTGCGCTCTCGCTGTGACAGTAATGGTATTTGCAATCCCAGCTGCACTCGAGCCTGTGCTGTAAAAGCACCCATTCCTCAGAGTGCGTGTTGCCCTTTACTGGCCCTTAGCCAGATGAAGGAGCTTTTCTCTGTTGCTTGTGTTGCCCTGTAGAAACGGATGTTTAAGCAATTATTTCTCTTCCCCGAAGTGAAATTGGAGAGATTTTGGCATAGTTAGCTCTTCTGAAATTTTCACGATACTGAAAAGTATCTTTAGGTGACTGTAGCTTTTTGACCATAAACCAACCATTCTCTGGCTTTTTACCAATATCTAATATAAGTGTTGTTCTGAAATTCAGGGACTGGATCTTCATAGAAATGTTGAAACAAAAGCACCACTGTTACTGCAGTGTTGTTGTTTGAAGGTGGTTAGTAAGAATATTTAGAGGGTGATTCAGGGCTATGACTAAAAGTATTCACCGCTCTCTGTCAGAGATCGTTTTGACTAAGTCTAATGAGCTAGGAGTTAGTGAGCTGATTAAAGGTAAAGGAAGATGCTCCTCTGGGAATGTCTTTGAATGTGGGTGCTCTCCAGGTTTTCCTAGCACCCATTTGTTTGTTGTTCTCTCCCGGTTGAGGCATGAGATTCAGAGGGAATTGGAGAATGTTGCTTATAAATTATGGAGTTACCGCCTCACGATGACCATTCTGTCATCAAAAATGTCAGTTTATCCTTTACCAGTCAGCTCTTTCTCAGTTTCTCCATCCTCTGCTTAAAATTCTTCCCCATCACTGTATCCATTCCCAGCCCAGGTCTTTGTGTGGAGACTCCATCATCCTACACTGACTTCTTTTTTCCTACTTCATATTTGAGCAATTCAGGAAGTTTTGTGTGATTCACAAATGCGATTACATGGCAGCATTTCAAGTCATCCCAGTATTGCTTTGGAGAAACAGCTTTGAAGAATGCATGTGATGAGCTCTAGAGAAAGTAAGGAAGCAGTGTGGATTGTGGTGTGGTAAAGGAGGGATAAGCAGGAGGCACAAATTAAATCCTGGAATTAGAAATAATTCCTTCTAAATGTGACCAGTTGGGTTCTGCGCTATCCAGAAGTAAGAGCAGCAACTGGGTCACTTCCAGCTCATTCTGAGGTTTGATCTCCTGTTTCAGAGCTGCTGACAGGCTGCTTGGAACCCTGTCCACAACTGCAGCCAAGCCCACAGCAGAGCTTCCAGTAGTTCCAGGGTCCCAGGCAAGCTCTGGTTTCAGCTCAGACTCAGCATGGCCTCAGCTCCCACATATTCATTGCTCTTGCTACCTAGGCTTGGTTAATTTAGGCTGGGAATTACCCACATTTCTGCCATCACATTTCTGACTGTACTGTAAGTATCCATTTTATCCTCACCCTATAGGCTTTTTGTAATAGGAACATAATGTAGGTGGGCCAAAATAGTCAAAAAACTATTTGCAACTAAGTTTTTTTTATTAAGTTGCTAAACTGTAAATTGCCATTTATCCAAATGATTAGATTTCTCTTCCAGTATGCATTGATGTCCAGGATATAGCTTGAACCTCTAGAAATTTCTGAAAATGGTAATCCACTGGTTTCCATTCAATCACTAACTAAACCCTCTGGAAGTAACAGCATGGCTTTTGACCTGATTGTAGTGTAAGTTCTTTCCCCAGGCGACTATCAAGCAAAGATAGTCCTAAAATAATGGGGGAAAAGTAATGCTGTGGAGAAGAGTTTCTTGGGAGTGAGAGGATAGGATTGTTATCATCTAAGAGTGCACTACTTTTCTTGTAATTTTAAGGTTCTGTTTTACAGATAGACTTTCTGGTCAAGCTCCAGATGCTTTTGTTTGAGTAGCCTCAACCTCCATATGGACTCAACAGATGTACCACGAAATGGCATTGCTCACTGGGAATGCAGATCCTGACTTCAGCTCCCGCTCCTTCAACAATTTGGAAAACCTGTGTGAAGTGCAAACCAAGAAAGGATTCTTCTACAAAAAGGCCAAACTTCTGCATCCTGGAGAAGACTTGTGCTGCTTAGCTCGCTTGGATGACCGGTCCAGGTTTGTGATCATCAACGTGGGTGGTATTAAGTACAAAGTTCCCTGGACCACCTTGGAGAACTGCCCCTTGACCAGGCTTGGGAAGCTAAAATCTTGCAACAATTACGATGAGATCATGAACATCTGTGATGATTATGACGTTAGCTGCAATGAATTTTTTTTTGACCGTAATCCTAGTGCCTTCAGAACGATCATGACATTCCTGACAGCTGGGAAGCTGAGGCTTCTCAGGGAGATGTGCGCTCTTTCGTTCCAGGAGGAGCTTGTGTACTGGGGGATAGAAGAGGACCACCTAGAGTGGTGCTGTAAAAAGAGGTTGCGACAGAAAGAGGAAGAGGCAACTGAGGCCAGGCTGTTTGAAAGGGAGATGGTATTTAATGAAGCTACGCAATGTGCCTTCCGGGACAACAGCCGACTGAGTTTGTGCATGCGAAAGCTCAGGGATATGGTGGAGAACCCCCACTCAGGGATCCCAGGAAAGATCTTTGCTTGTATTTCCATCTCTTTTGTTGCCATCACTGCTGTCAGCCTCTGCATCAGCACCATGCCAGATGTCAGAGAAGAAGAGGATCGGGTAAGTGCAGCTTTTCTTGGGGTAAGGTGAATTTTGCATTATTGTCTCGTCAGGGAAGTTGACAGGCAAAATCATTCCAGCAGATATGTAGGTATTGTGCTCACTATATATGATGTGGAGAGCTGGCTGGGTAGAGCACATTTTGTCACTTAAAACTGAGGTAAGATTGGGCCAAACTCTGCCCTGCCCGCCCAGCTTAGCCAGTTCACACCAGCAGATAGCCTTACCCAACAGATTTGTTTTCTGACATGTCTAACCAGATGACAAACTAGCTACTCTGGGGATAAAAACATGCCTTTCTTGTGGCTTAATGCTTTGAGGTTAGGTTTAGAGCTAACAGATCAATTTTCCCTAAAGGTACTTTAACAATTTGAATGAACTCTCAGTGCGCCAATGTAAAAACCACATCTAAAGTATTTTGATGCTATAGAGTGATGTGAAGGCCAGGGAGGCTGAGGCAGCAACTTAACAGCAGAAACAGAGCAATTGTCCCAATTTTCAGACCTGCTTAGTATTCTCAAGCGTAAGCTGTGGATGATTCATGCCCTTGAAAATGAAGTATTACAGATATTTTGTTTATTCTTTAGTTCATCACATTTCCTAAGGGTTTAATCTCTTTTTTGTGCAAGCAGTTCACTTTCCTAGGATTAATTGTATGTGAGTGAGAGCTCATTTGAAAAATGGTATAGGAGGACATTCACATTTTCTTCCCATATGTGCTGAAATGCAATCTAAGGGGTTGGGGGGTGGGGATCTTTTGAAGAATTCATGCCCTCTCTAGTTTTACCCAAGTCCAAGCTTGACACTAAATGTTTGGGCTTATTTCCCAGCCCCATGGTCATTAAATGGGGTTGTGAACTTCAGCTACTAAGACACTACTTCACCCCATGAAGTGCTGCCCCTGAGCTGAAGGCTGAGCTCTCCTGGAAGCAGCTCTTCCCATGTGCTGTCACCCAGGGGCTGGATGGTTTGTGCCCCACTGCCACAAGCAGAAAAGAGGGTGATCATCCTCAGATCAGAGGCATTTACTATTATGTCACCTTGAAAGTAAAGTGCACGCTGATAGAAAATGGATCCAGCCACTCCAGAGGGACCCCTGCATCTGACTGAGCACCCTGCGCACAGTTAAACCCACTCTTTGCTTGTGAGGTCTGCTCAGGTTACATCTCAACTGAGTAGTTTGGTTGGGAATCAGACTCATTCCGGAGCAGCCAGGAAAAAAGATAAAAAATTTGGTGTGTTGACGGAGATATGGTTTATTATCAGATCTTTATTTTAAGGGCTTTTTCTGATTTAAAATTTGAGGATAGTAGTACTGGGTACTAGTTAACACTATGTTGTCCTATTAATTTTTTTTTTTAAATATAGTTTCTAAAACACATGCCTTTTACTGTAATTACCTGTCAGGGCTCCAGTATCCTGAATTCTAAGCACAAGGGATATTATACTGTTGCAAACTGAGATGTATTTAGTGTTTAATTGTTCCTAGGTTTAAGTGAGAGCTGAACAATTTCTTTTAGAATTATGAGAGTTTAGGAACCTTATGTTTTTACTAATGGTCTGAACATAAATAGGGACTCATAATAATAGGCTAATAATGGTTTTTTGGGTGGCACAGGATAATAATGAGGATAGAGCAAGCATATGAGAGAAGCGTGGATTTCTTGGTAAGGTGGAACCATTAGACACTGCACATTTTCATAGTCAAATGCAAAATTGTGCAATTAAGATGAATGCAGGCTTGCACTTGTAAAAACAGGGGCTCTTGGTTCCCAAAATGAGGCTCTAAATAACATTTAGGGTACAAGCAACCATTAATTCCTATTGCAGCATAAAGTCGGAAGGGTTAATGCCATCCTTGAATATCTAAGCTGGGGAGTATTAATTAGAAGCTGGAAGATTTTTTGTGCCTGTGTGCAGCATTGGTGTGACTGACACTAGAATACTGCAGTCGGTTCTCACATTCATATTTTTAATGGTGTTTTGAAAAATTGGGAGAGGGTTAAAAACATGTAAATCTTAGGCACCTGTAGAAAATGCCATACAATAAGAAACTTGAACATTTCAGTTGATTTAGATTATTGGAAGGAAGGTGAGTGGATTAGGCACATAAGTGGTTTTTTTATGAGGGGAGGAGAACTGTATCATCTAATAGACCTTTAAATTAAGCAGGGGAATAAAAACTGAATCCTTATAAATTTATATGGGAAACTGTATGCCAATATTTAATACCAAGGTGATTAATTACTGGGACAGCCTAGGAAGAGAATGAGTGGATTTTGCACTTCTAGACATTTTCAGGTGAAAGCTCAGTGCTCTTTAGTTTAGCCTTCAGCTAAACAGACTCTACTTCAATCAAAAGAAAAACATCAATTGCAGATCAAGTTACAAAGGTGAAATTCTTGCAATACAGTGAAGATCAGAATAAATTATCCAACATTCTTCTGTGCCCTTAAATTCTAAAAGCACAGAGCTCCTGCAAATAATCTTTGTTCTGCTCTTTGCACAGGGAAGGTCTGTGGACAGACTGGAAATGGTTATTTTGTTTGAGACAAAGGTGGCTCTCGTGCACAGGGGACTGGTGAAGGATCACTTCTGCAAGGCAAGGAGTAGGCATCTGCCCACATGAAATCACTTGTAGGGTCTGGGACCGTGGCTGCAGACTCCGCTGCGCATACTCTCTACGTGGCTTAGCAAGCTCTTCAAGTAACAGATGTGGAGAGAAGAGAGCTTATGTGAATTCAAATTCATGGTAATCATCCTGAGCTGTATCCCTGGTATCTCAATTAAAATTTGTGCCCAGAGATAGCTCTTAGGTCTGGCTTTGCAGTCTCCTAACATGCAGAAAAAGGATGTGCGTCCCTCCTGACTGAGGAACAAATAAATAGTAAGCACTCTTTCAAAGACACACCATACTCAGTGTACACATTTTCCACGCTTTCTGGGTGGCATTCCTGTTGTTATGGTTCCGTGTCAGGGCTGTCATAGGTACTCTGGCTAACAAACAGCGGCCTTTTCCTTGAGCTGGCATTACTACAGAAAACAAAAGCTTATGTGCCATCTATCTGTCCTGTTACTGCTTCAGGGAAAGACAGAGAAGCCAATCATGAAAAAAGCCATGCTGGGGAGCAATTTTCCATGCCCTGATCCTTTAATGCCATCTGAATGGACCAGCTGTTACACCCAATGATGTCCCGCAGAGGTGTAAACGACCTCACACAAGATGTAAGTCTGGGACCTTAAAAGTTAGAAGTAATTGCCAGGTGGGTGAGGAAATTATTTTAGGTGCCTGCCTATCTCTTTTAAAATAGAGCAGAAGACTCAATCATACATTCTGTTAACTTTATTAACTGCTCCAGGTGTTCTGGATGACAGTGGAAATCCCTAGTGGTTTAACAAGAGTGGGAAGACTCATGCTCCCCTGTACTGTAGATGTCTTGTTCTTACTAAAGGTCACCTTGATTCACCTTGAGTGTTACTCTTTTTTGGAAGTAGCATCGTGTATTTCAGATGCTGCACAATAGTCAGTAGAGTTAACAGAATCAGATCCTGAACTACTTTTCACTTACCGAAGTAGGATACATATTTAGTCAATTTGTTTTCTCATTTAGCTTTTATTTACTGATTAAATTAAATAAAATCCAACAGTCCAGCAATGGGTATAATAGCCTCTTCTGGAAATTTCAGGAAAGGGACACTTCAAGTATGTGAAGAAAACAAACATGTGAAGACGGTCAGATTCTTCCATGTAAAGGAACAAGAGAATGATAAACTTTTTATTTCAAAATTTTCAGAATGGGAATTTCAATGCAAGATTTAGATTTAATGGTGAAAAGTCTCCTCTAAAGGCAAAATCTGCTGAGACAAAATCATAGCAGGAGCCCTCAGGCACCAAGCTCTTTCAAGACCACCTCAAAGGTCATCTCCAAGACATAAAAATAGCTAGAGGCGCAGAGTATCCTCAAGGCATTTCAGGCATATATTACCTTTAAGTGGACTTCTCACATCTCTAAACAAATGGTAGGCATAGAGTGACTCAAAGCAGTTAATACATAAGAGAAGTCTTAAACCAGTCAGGGATACATTACAGCAAAAGCTTTAAGCACACAGTAAGAGCTAAACAACCAAAAGACATTGAGAGAGCCAGCTGAAAGCCAGATGGTCATCATACTAAACTCTTCATTTTTCTCTTGGTGAAAACAGACATGTCAACCATGTCTATCTGAAGAAGAACCTTCTCTTTTTTCTTAGACAGCAGCCTTTGTCATCACAGAAGAAAAGGTAGAACTTAGAGAATAATATCAAACATTCTGTCCTGATTCACAAAAGCATTTATAGGCCTGAGTCCCCCTGAGCTCGGTCATTTGTAACAGCACAGTACAAAACAGGAGAAGCAGATCAGAGAGTTTGTTCTTCACCGTGCTTCCTAACGTGTTGGGAAAAGCTAGCCTAATTAAAGATGCTGTGATAGGAAGTTACAGTTCAATAACCTTCAGCTGAAGAACATTACAACAAAGAGAGAGACTTATAAATAATGAAGTTAATAATAGCTCATAAAGAAGCCAAAACTGTTTAACCTTCTAAGCTCAATTTACACACTGTGCTTCAACTTCCATAATGGTGAGGATGGGGAATAGGTAAATTGTGAATGTGCATTTTAAACAATCTTGTGACTAAAGGTTTCATTTCACAAAGGTACACACAGAAGTAATCTCAGACAAGGTTAAGAGAGCCTAGTATAATGATTCTCAGTAGCTTTTCACAGACAAGCTGTTCTGTAAGAGGCTGAATGAGCAGACAGTGAGGTTGACTGAAAACTGGCTGAATGGCCGTGCCCTGAGCACGGTGGTCAGTGACAAAGTCCAGTTGGAGGCCAGTAGCAAACAGTGTGCCCCAGGGGGTCTATACTGGATCCAGTCTTGTTAGACTTATTAGTGGCCTAGAGGATGAAGCAGAGTGTACCTGCAGTGAGTTTGCTGATGACACAAACTTTGGACAAGTGACTGATAGGCCAGACAGTTGTGCTGCTGTCCTGAATGGCCTTGACAGGCTGGAGAAACGGGCTCGGGAAGCCTGTGGACCTCAGCAAGCTCAGCAAGAAGAAATGCAGAGTCCTGCATTCCTGGTGAGGAACAGCCCCACATACCAGTATGTGTTGGGGGCCACCCAGTTGGAAAGGAGATTGGTAGAAAAGGACCTGGGGGTCTTGGTGGACCGTAAGCCAGCACTGTGCCCTCACTGCAAAGCAAGCTACCAGTGTCCTGGGCTACATCAGGCAAAGTGCTGCCAGCACATCAAGGGAGGAGATCCTTGCCCTCAACTCAGCACCAGGGAGGCCACACCTGGAGCAGTGTCCAGTGCTGGGCTCCTCAGTGCAAGAGAGACAGAGACATGCTGGACAAAGTCCAGTGGTTCTTGCTGTCCTAAGATGGCACTCTGCTTGAGACTCTGGAATTACTGGAGAGCTCATTTTTATGACTCTGTCTGTTTTCTGACTGTTCAGTTGTTGTTCTACATATGATACTGAGACCTTGATTTTAACTTAGTGCCACGTGTGATGCATAGATGGTTTGTTTTCATGAATGAAAGTATTAATAAAATTGCAGCTTGTGTTTTTACTTTCTTTGTGGAATAAACTGTTCTAGAAGTTACAGCACAGTCAACAAAAAACATGTCCTTAAAAAAAACCCCTCCCTGCTGGTGTTACAGGTAACTATTTATAGGGTATAGGCACTGAGGGTGACTTTTTATAAAAAGAATCTTGGGGAATTGGACTAACTAATTTCCCTGGGGATCATCTGAGAATTTGTTATACCACTCTCAGCTCTGCTGTTTAAGTGCAAAAATCATAAGCTGTAACAGTATCACCAGTTTTGGCATCTGAACTGATCTACTGTACTTGTACCCTATATTGCTAATTTGCATTTTGTGCCTGCTCTAGACTCTTCAGGCCACAGCTGGCTGGAGGCCAGGGAAAGACCAAATGACTCAGTAGCAATTGTCACCTGCCTTTTCTACATCATGCACAAGGAAGTTCCTGTAGGCATATGAGATTCATACTCAGTTTCACATTCACATGTCCTTGCTTAAGGAATGTAGGACTCAGAGCACTGCAGAACTCTATTTTAACTAAAAGTAAGGTGTTTCTCTTTTGTTTTTCCTTTCATAAGCTTAAAGTAGGTTTTCTCCTCAGATAGTACTTAAATCAAAATAGTAACACACACTCTGAATTACAAGCTTTGAGAGCATCCTTTACCCACAGTTTCAGTTATCAGCAATAAGCAAATGTTTGCTTTCTTGTTGAAATTCTCAATTGGCCTCATGTAGTTCCGTCACCTGTTCTGTGTAGTCCCGCCCTTAGGCTGTGAATGCTTTGGGACAGAATGTCTTAAACACAATGTCTATGGCCATCATAATAACAGAAATAAAAACTACATCTACCTGCTGTTTAGGTGCATGGGCACCTTCCTCGTGCCCCCACCTAATCTTAAACACAATGTCTATGGCCATCATAATAACAGAAATAAAAACTACATCTACCTGCTGTTTAGGTGCATGGGCACCTTCCTCGTGCCCCCACCTATGAGATATGTTTCTAGGCAAGGAAATTCTTTTTGCAAGCAAGACCAAGTTAGTTCATGCTGAATCCGAACTGAAGAGTAACTGCAAAGTTCCGAAGTCTGAGTCATCCTAGCATGGTCTTCCAGCTTCTCTCTGATGGTCAGAGACATTTGCTATGCAAGTTGTCTTTCACACAGCTCAGGTTTGTCTGAAAGCAGTGGGAAGTGATGAGGTTTGGTTCTGGTAAGTTGCTTCTGTGTGTCATGCAGACAGCATTAAAATCACGGAGCTGAGAACCTCTGCGCTGCTCAATCTAAACCTTAAATGTCAAGTTCTGTGGGGCTTTCTGAGTGGTGTGCGTCTTTTATCTGACTCCCATGGAATTTATAAGCGTGAGACCAGTGGCAAAATGTTCTTTGCAAATATCAAGAAGTGGTGATCATATCCTTTGATCATTTTCCTGGGAACTATCTGTGAGCCATCTGAATGATACAGTCCCTAATGTAAAAGAATACATTTATTTGTTTTTGCTTTGTGGATCTGAATCTAAATCCTTTCCTGGCTGTTCAAATCCACCTGTTATATGGATCATATCTCAGTATCAGTTTATTTTGCCAAGTTCAGGATTGCTATATTCACACACCAAGGAGACACATTGGGTACTAGGAGTCCCCAGCATCGCTGTTGCACAACCCACTGCCCTCTGCACCAGCTCTGCCACCACTGCCCAGGACCCCTGCTGCCTGCAAACCCCCTGGTCAAATAGCACACCATGTGCCAGCTTTGCCAACTCTTCTACGAGACAGTCCTTCCCCTTTGCAAGCCTGCTTAAGCTGCTAAAGAATAGAAAACATTTGAAGGAATGATTGGTTGTTCTTGGTATTAGTTGTGTGGACGGAGTGATGGATAAAAACTGGCTGTATTTAGTCCTGACTACATTTGGAGAGTTCTCACCATTTCTTCTTCTTGGCTTGCTTGCTCCTCCTGGGAAAAAAAGAAATTGCTTTCTGCAGTCCTCCCACCCCTGAAAAAAACCCCAAAAATCCAGCCTTCCTGCTTCACTGAAGCTCTCTAAACTTTAGCAGACATACCTGGTTGTTCCATCATGGCAGCTGCTTCAAGAGAAGATAAAGGAAGCATGGTCCCAGTAAGAAAATCATTCTCCATTGTATGAGGAGGGTTAGGAGGAATGTTGTATTTTCTTTCACTGAGAATTGCCCTTAGACTGGGGTTGGGGACACAGCACTGTGTAACAGGTTTACACAGTCCCTTAGTGGGCCTCCAGACCTTCTGCTCAAAACTCCCCCTCTCCGCGAAGTCACCACCTGAGCTGTCCATGCCTGGCTCTTCCCCACCGTGCGTCTCACAGCAGCACCTTTTATTGGGCTGCTTTTCCCAAGTAAAGAGAGAAATCCTTATGGGTCAAGGAGCTGCCTGGGAAGATTTTGAGGACAGTAGGTTACAATATAGACTTTGGGAGCCACCTGAGATTCTCTGCAGTGTTTTAGGCTTAGAAATAAAAATGGAGAGTGTTTCTCTGCATTGCTTGGGAACAAGGCAAGAGTTGACTAAGATAAAATTACTTTTGACTTGTTAATAACTTCATTCTGTGCCAATGAACTCTTTCAGTCTGCAGGATATCTACTCATGAATAAATAGCAAGCTTAGGTCTTCTTTTAAATATTATATAAATATGCTGCAATGTAGTGTAGTGATAAATAATTAAACAGCTAAAACTATTTCATAAAACTTTGTCACATTGTTGACTGGTTTACATTTGGTGCAGTGTGGCTCCCCCAGCAAAGTATGCTCCATGTGTAATTTCTTTTAATATCTCTCTGGTTCCACCACCATAAGTATCTATGCCTACCAGTGGGTTTATTCTCCAGACTTCCAGGTAAATCATCCAGAGAGTCTCTGAAGCAATCTCACGATAATAGTCTCTTGGCCTTCAGACATGTTTGTAAAATTACTACAGCTACTCATCACAGCCGAATATCCTGGGGATACAGCACAGCTCCTGTATTCCATAGATTGCTCCATTGCCTTTTGCAAGAGAGCTTGGGCGCTGTGGGCTTACTGAGTACTGTTCCTGTGTTCTGAAAGAGAGAACTCTTCATTTATTTGAAATGAAAATATGATCTGGAAATTTCACTTCAGAGCTCCAGGATATGTTGCTATCAATTCTGGAGGTTTGGAATGAAAGCAAGCAGGCAGATTTACATTTGCATACACCTCATATAGCTAGGCTGAGGTAATGAGCTGATTCATGTGCACAGCACTTAGAAGAATTGCATTAAATCATTCAGCATTATAAATGCTTACATTTTCATTGCCTAGAGTGTGACAATGGAGATTAAATATAAAAGATTTTGAAACTGGGGGATTTTGCAGTGTCCATGGAGACATTTAGATTCAAGACAAATTGTGTGGTATATGATGGAAAAAAAGAATGGTTATAAGATTTTCTGCAAAAGTTTTTAAACAAAGGCTTGAGAAAGGACCAGGAGAAAACTATAAAGCTGTTGGATTTTCTAACAGTAAGCATGATATTAGTTCCAACTAAAAACATCAAAAAGATGGTACTGAGTACAATCAGTCACATATTTGAGGACACCAGCATATTTAATTCTAGTCTGTGTAGAACACCACTCATTAATCAAATTTAATATAATTTTTTGAGGCTATAAAGTTTTCAGAAGAAAATAACTTCCGATGTAGGTACTTCTGTAAGACATTTGAATTAGTGCCACACAACATTCTTCCTTAATAAAAAGGCATTTTGAAAAAATTAGCTTCCTTATTGTTTAAAAAAATTCTTTTAGATCTCATAATAGCAGAAAACCAGTGTAAGACATCATGTGAGGCTTGAGATACTGAGATCCAGATTGATATCCATTTGGCAGGCAGATTGAAAAAAAAGTTTTTAAAATGGTTTAAAATCTGGAAGTTCTGCGTTATAGTGAGACACTAGAAGTGCTTTGAATGCAGTGAGAATCATAATAAGAGAATGTCTGTGGGCAGCAGTGAACTGAAGTAACTGAAATGTGTGGCTGGACAAACTCATGCTCTGAATTAAAGTGTGTTACAGAGTGGGTAACACACCCACCCTGTGTCCAGTTAACAGTGGAAACCATTTATCTAGACATGCCTGCGTGCATCTCACAGAGTTTTTAAACACATTCTGTCAGTCCTTCTAAACATTACGACTCAGCTCAGTTGAAGCCATGCATATGATTCATGAACCACTTGGCAAGATCCTCTGTTCCACAGGGGATCAGCTCAAGAACGTCTTCTGACCTTCCAGGGCACTGAGCCATTGCCATCCAGTGCCTGACTCGCTGGTGCAGGAGGTGCCAGCAAGGATGCTGTACATCTTCTTGCTGTCTGGGGCTTCCTTGGCCCTCGTGAATATTCAGACCTGAAGGCATCAGTAAGATGAAATGAGCAGTGACAGTTCATAATTGTGATTAAAGGCAAGGGCAGCCAGAAAAAGCTCAGAAGCCTGGAAGCTCTCTGAAGAGTGATGTGGCATGAGTCTGGTCCCATGAAGGCAGCATGCTAACCCAGGTGTCTTGTCCAGCACTGACTGTGTTTGTAGGGGTTGCCACAGGGGCTGGGACATGGTACTGGTGGGGCTTAGCCACAGCCAGAACAGGCTGGACATGTGCCAGCCTACCCCTCTGGCCATTCATTCACTGTATCCTCACCCTTCCATAAGTCACACACACACACAAACAATCCCTTTCCCTCTGCCCCATCTCATTTTCTGAGCCTGGATTCAAATAGGAAATACAGAGAATAGTGTGAAGGTCCCAGCCATCCAATACATCCTGAGCTGTGCTGGGAGCTTGGCACTGGTACACTGGGTAGGGATGATGACAAGAGAAATTGCAGCACTCTTCCGAGAAGTCCCTGCACTGACTGTCTGTGAGCAGACACTGCAGAGATTTCTCCCAGCCTGCAGCTCGTTGCCTTCATACACAGTAGAAATGTTGGGTGTTTTAAGGTAAGTTCTTGTACGCTGCACTGCTGTCACAGAAAGCACTGTTTTTACTGTTGCCTTGAGCAGAAAGCGAGAATGTGAAAGCATGTGTGGCTTCACCATGGTCACATCCCCCGGTAAAACTCCATCACAACTTAGAGCATTTCAGTGCAAGGGCACTGCAGGAACTCGCTGCCAGCTGCGCCTGAGCTGCTACCAGCAGGAAGGCAAATCTTCCCACAGGCAAAACACGCAAATCCTTCCCTTGCTCTCAGATAAGAGGATAAAGGGAAACTGAGGGGGGAGAGATACAGGTTTGGAAAAAAATGTAAAAGGAAAACAGTAAGCTTGACTCTGTCTTCCTTTTCTCCAAGAAAAGAAACAGACACTCACAGATCTTATAGCAGGTTACAGGGTTGCAGGAACCAGTAAAATTAATATGGGTCGGTAAAACAGAACTGGCAGTGAGTGGGAGGCAGGAGGAGAAGAGCTTCAAAACCTGACTGAAAGAAGGGAGAAACTGGCGTAAAAAAGAGGGAAAATACACTTTAAAATGCTATTAAGAATCAGTTGTTCTTTTAATGTAATTAGTGAGAGAGAGAGGGAAAACAGACTGAGATTCTTTTTTATTGTGAGACACGCGTGAGCAGGAGAAGATGGAAAGAGGATGCTGGGTTTAGGAAGACCACAGTTCTAGGCAGGTTATATCTGCGGATATCTGTGAGCACAGCCAGATGCCCCCACATCATCTTTTCCCAGGTATTGGGTAGGTGTGAAAGCATTGGGAATGCCACTGCTTTGTCATACAGCCCTGTCTCTCTTGGGCTGGTCCTTTTGGAGGGATGTGCATGTGTTCCCATTTGCTGGCGAAACTGCTCAAACTGCACCCGAGTGCCCTTGGCGACAACTCAGCCCTGCTCTGGTTCTGCAGATTTATGCTGGTTTGGTTTAAGGGAGATAGCCCTCATCTTTATTCCTGCAATCCTGCCCTGTCTGTGAGCAGCAGATGTGCTGCAAGTGCCAAGTGCCATTGCTCAAGCTTTTCCAAGTGACAACTGAGTCTGCCTTGTTTTCAGAGCACTAGGATAGAAAATAAAATTCTTCAGAAATCAGATTTGCTAAGTTGCCATGTAACTGGGCTTTTTCACATGAAAGCTCAGGATCAAACATTTTCTTAGATTTACAGATACTGGAATTTTTTTTAAAAAGCACTGTAAACTTCCAAGGCTCTGATGCCTCTGTCAGAGCTAGAAAATAGAGGGGGCTGAGGAGGAAGATTTCTATTCATGTAAAATCAGAGGAAGAGGGGGACACTTGTCAGCAAGGAGACTCCTGATGCTTCATTATTCTCTTGGGGATTTTTACTTTCAATTTCAGTGAAAAAATGGGCCAAACCCAAGCAAAACATTCTGGAAATTTGGAAATAGAAAATTCCAAGGTAATTTTAGTCAGAAATACTAAGAACATCGGTGTTTCTAAATTGAAGCTGTTCTTTGGAGGACAGTTGGTGAAATCATCATTCTTTTTCCTGCCTTCCTGCCTCTGTCCGTGGCAGTGACTGATTAACAAATCCTCTGTGCTGGGCCCCCTGAGGCCAGGCTGGGCAGGTTGTGCCTGATCCAAGCACAGCAGGCTGTGCAGGAATCGTGGGCACACCTGGACCCCTGTGTCACCCATGGGTGTCTCCCACAGAGGGGTCTGCTGCAGGGCAAAGACAAGCAAGCCCATAGGCTGTGGTCTGGGAAATCCTGCCTTGAATGCCATGGGAGTTGATGAGTTTCAAATACAATACCTTGTTCTCCTGGACCTGTGTCTTCCTGTGCAGCTGTTTCTCTTCAGACAATTTCTCATGGCACTGAGTGGTTGTCAAATTGACAAAGCAGACCCCAGGTACAAAAGTAGTGTTTTGATTTAGAATATTTGTCCAAGCAAATGACAGTAAACCTATTCTTGTACCTATAGGTTGTAATTCCCTAAATATTAGTAACAGCCTGCTTATGTCTTACACTCGTGCACAGACAAAAGCTGTGGACCAGCCAGGTGGGGATCTCAGACCCCGAGGGCCAACTCCAGCAGCACCAGGAGATCATTTCCTTTGCCAGCTGAACCTTATGGGCAGGTAGGACTCAGCGGGGTTCTCTGAGGTGAGCGCAGACCCCTGTTTTCATGGGAACTACTTCACACCACCAACCCTTGAAACTGAGAAGCTTCATCTTAAAAGGTCTCTGGTCTTCCCTGTTCTTGCAGGGGGTCTTTTTTGGAACCTCGTGTGTCTTCTAGCGTCCAGGTTCTGAAAGCTGGTGTAGCTATTTCTTCTCTGGCCGACACTGTCCTGTCAATTAGTGACGGGCTCCCTTTGCACACAGCCAGTACAGACTGAGCATGTAAGGTCCCTTTCCTTCGCCCTCCTACCTCCCCTGCTGGTTGCAGTTACTCAGCTGATGGTGTTGCCCTTCCCAGCCACTCCTGGATCACGTTTGCAGAAAATGTTACCCAGGGTATATCGCTCCTCCTTATGTTACAGTATAGCCCCTCACTCCTGGGTGTGGTGTGATCGGAGTGGGAGATAGCAGCTGGCTGCTGGAGCTCATACTGTTTCCTCAAGCTGCTCCCAGCCACGGTCACAGAGTCTGAGGAGCTTTAAGGCATTGGATGTCTTGACACCTCCCCCAGCCTCTCTGGATGAGGTGCTGTGCTGTTCCTGATAGGCATTTGAAAATCAGACAAGTTGGTGGTGTTCTGTTTCATAGGTATTTTATGGTCTATTTTATTCTTTCTGTGTTTCCCGCTTCTTGCTGATTTTAGGGTTTGGTTGCTTTCCATAAAGAAGAGCCAGATAGCATTTTTTCCCTCTAACAAATACTGTTGTTTTTGGAGAAGCGTGTGCTAAAAACAGGCGCAGGCATGAGGAGAGCTAGTTCAGAAGAAAGTATTAATGAGAGGGCATTTTGTGCATCTGGAGTACTACTTACCTGCTTTCCATTCTTCCCAACAAGTCCACTGGGGCAAAAAGAAGCAGGACAGTGGACCAAAGAATATATCTGCATGTGTCAGGGACAGTACTTGAAGGAGGCAGGGAAATGGAAGAAAGCCTTAGGATCACAGTAACAATCTTGCCTGGTAGGTAGGCGATTGAATCCCTTGTGTCTGTGTCTTTCTCCACAATTCAGATGCATATGCCAAATCCATGCAGTCAGCTGTTAAGACATCTGTAGCATTTCCAGGGAAAAAGGTGTCAGTTAAACAGGTCTCAAAGCTCAGTATGGCTTAGGAACCTGAGCCCTACTTAGGGTGTCTAATTTTGGTTGTGCAGTTTGGGGCTGAGATGGCCCAAAGCAGCAGCTGCTTGTGGATTGGGCAGAGTAACTCAAGGAAACACAGCTGGTTCCCTCTGCAGCCTCCTGGATCAGGAGTGCCTCCTGTCTCTTGTCTCTTTAGTCTGCAAGGGTAGTCACAGGTAAAGTCCTCATGTGGTCTTCTCTCTCATTGACTCCCAGGCCCTTTTCCAAGCTTTCCATGAACACAGCCATCTGGCTTCACAGTTACGGGTCAGAGGAGCAGTTTGAGACAAATGAAAGGCACATGCAGGTATCTCAGTGACCCTTTGGCTGCGTGACTGCAAGTGAACAGCACAGCTTGCAATTCCACGAACTGATTCGATTCTGGCTGGGTATTTTAGCACATCCCGCAGTCACCTCCTAGCAGTTGCCATAGTCTTTTGGCATCCCCCTTGTTCCTGTTGGTGTTCCATGTTTATTTATTATCCTGCAGCTTCACTGGCAGGATGAAAATGGCAGGCTGAGGGGTTTTGAGAAGTGGCGGTTTGGGGCTGTGCTGTCTCAGGATCAAGGGAAGTCCCAAGAGGTAAGCAGGTGCAGCTCCTGCCCACCTCCTTGCCCTTTCTCCTCAACAAAGACAAGTTGTACAAGAGCTATCTTGTGTCCATAACAGGGCTGCACAAAGTTAGCAATAACCCTCCCCTCAGAAGGCACAGGTTACCTTTGCTGGCAGCTGGGTTGAAGATGAAGCACGAACTAAGCTTGAGTTACAGATCAAAGTGTGGATAGCAAGAAGCAGAGGACTCTTTCATGGCCCTTCGGTGACTTTAAAAACAGAAACTTGTTACTTTGACTTCACAGCCAGCCAGCTTTGAGGACAGGCTGTGCAGTTATCTGAATCATCTTTGTTCAGGAGCACAAGGAAATATTTGGAGCAGGCTGACTGCAAGTTCAGCCTGACCCCGGCGTTAATGGCAGAGGCACTGAGTTACAATCACCGTGTCTGTGGGTGGTCAGAGCGAGGGGAGCGTGCCTGTGCGCCAGGGCAGGGTGGGATGCTGCCCTTCCAAGGTAGGTCACATCGCAGGAGTCGTGCGCTCATCCCTGCTGCGAAAATTATCTGGATGCTTTCACCAGAAAATCACTTTTCATCAGAAAATTGCCTTTCATCAGAAACTGCCAGCGTGAGCAATATCTTTGGGTTTCGTTGCTGAGGCATGTTTCTGGGAATGTTGCTCTTTTGCTGGAATTTTTCTCAGAGAAGGCTTCTTCATTTTACAGTGACAGGAGAGGGCAAATGACCCAGCACCCAGTGTTCCAGGTGCTCCCACACACTGGGACAGAGCCAGGTGCAAGCTTCCACCCTGCTCTCATAGGAGTAGGAGCTGGGTCTCTCCAAAGCTCAGCAAAGGCTCCAAGTGTTGGGCTGGTGAATAATTGGTAGTGGAGGAGTGTCTGTCCTCTGAGTCACCCTGCAGATGTTCATTGAAACAGGCAGCTCAGCCTCCCACCCAAATCCAAGGGGAACATCCTAAGCCTCTGGACTGGGGACTTAGACTTGTCAGCAGCCTCAGGGACTTTGTCTGCAGGTCTCTTAACATGCATCTCTGATGCCGAGATCTCAGTTGCATCAGAATTTCAAGTTCCACGTTGTTGTTAAAAAAGAGTTTGATCTGATGTGCGCAGAGAAACACTTGGCATGTGGGACCCGAAAGGCCCAGATAACAAGGGGCAAGTGGACGTGAACAAAAATACCATTTTAGAAATGTCATGATTTTCAAGCTTATGTAAATACTTTTGTATGCAATGCCTCTCGTGTTGGGGTTTCTTTTTTTCTTAACATATAGATTTGACGGCAAGAAAAATCTCACTATAGGGTCAAAGTGGGCAGCATTGAAACTTCTTCCTTGAAAGTGCTGTGGAGCTGCTGACCTTACAAAAAAGTGAGTGGAAAGCAACACAAGAACTGGGGCAGTTAGAGGTGATCTGGCTTTTGACATCTTCTAATGCAGAGGGATTAGAAGATGGCGTCAAAGCCTGTGAGGATCTAAGGAAGAGTCACAGTTTCTTGTCAGGAGACCAGAGGACAAAGGCAGGGCCAAGAAGTCACACAACACACAGTGGAGAATTTTTCTGAGGTTCAGTACAGGGAAGTACAAATGAAATGGACCCTGCAAGCCAAACCAAAATGTTTCTGAAAGACATTTGCAACTTTTAGACAGGCCATACAGAACAATGAATACAGATGGATTTGAGCTCCAGTGACACCGTTTTTCCTTTTTTATTTTTCCTTTTGCCAAAGGAACTTTTGGCAAAGGAAATGTTTCTCCAGAAGAAAGATGCAGTGGTTGGCTTTTTGACAGCAAGTTTCTATAGATCCTAATGAAGGAGACTCACTTTTATTTGACTGCACAGAATTACTCACTGATGCCTTGCTTACTTTCTTTCGTTGTGCCCTATGGTGACATTAGGATATAGCCCCCAAATCCTGTGCAACTGCAGATATTTTCCCATAGTCAAGTAATTTCTGCAGGGAAAAAAAAAACCTGTTTGAAAGAAAAAATGTACACAGATAAATAAATATACACACCTTGTAAAGAACAACTGTTTTCCCTGTGGATCAATTTCATCAATCTAAATATGGAAAAATAGTGATAAAAATGTATACATTCGATTACAGGGTGAAGAAATTTGGTTCGTTGGTATGAGGGAGAGCTGTTTTGCTTATAAAAAGTAAAAAGCAGTGTGTAGTTGTTAATGGACACGTTTATGGCCACAAATTGGTATAGCTTGAACTTTTTTGAGAACATACAGATTTGATGAAGACTTACTTTGGGCAGGATGCCCTATTCTGTTAGGACTTGTTTTTCTTGTGTTCCAGTGGCTGATTAATTCCTGATGGTTTTTTTCCATCTGTGCATGTGTCTTTCTGAGAATTTTTTGCTTTGTTTTCTAGAATGGAAAAACCTCAAAAGCCTAAGCAGAGTTACAGCATCCAGTTGGACTGGAACACATAGTTAGAAGTTTTAGAAAGCAAAAAATTGCCTTTTTTTTTTTTTTTAACCAATGCTGTAGTCAAGCAGAGAAAAAAACTTGCAAGGAAAGCAGCTGCAGCTGAAAGAAACGAAGTGCAAAGAGCACTGGTTTTGGTATCATGTGAGGATAATAATAGGTCACACCTAGATGATATTGAAACATGGTCCAGGGGACAGGAAGACATTTAATTAGTGGGAAAAAGAGACCTCTGGCAGGTTGATTGACACACAGATCTGTTTTCTGAAAGCCTGTTTGTACCCTCTTATTCTCAGGACAGCCTTTGGACAGAGCCTGGCTTGTTCAGATTGTGATAGGTTAATAAGGATACTGAGCAAGACCAGCGCTTTGCTGGAGATAATTATGCATTAGCTGGAAGGGGGGATTGTTTCCTCCCGTTGAAGTGAACTCTGTGTAGCAGAGCATTATCACTCCACTCTACTGAAAGTAAACATTTCGACTTTTCATATTAGTTGTCAGCTGTGGGGAGTGGGAAGAGTGGAAAAAAGCCAAGGCCCAGCGTTGGCTCTGGATGAAGGAAATTTCAGCTCCTCATTTTCTTGATGGGCAAAGATGCAGCTTGGTTCTGCAGCGTTGGATTATCCGAGCTCCAGATTCCACCAAGCTTCTTGAGCCTGGCTGAACAAAGGTTGCCAGGCTGCTCCCGCATTTGTGTTTGGGATGTAGTTCTGCAGGAAGACTGAAGACATAAATAGCAATGCTTTAGGTCTGTGAACCTACACAGGATAAACACGTCAGTGTGTGGGAGAGCAGACAGAGTCTTCCAAAAGGGATCTTCACTGGTAGCCCATTATTGAAGAACAGTCTTCACTCCTGTTTTCTCCTACACCAAAACTCACACACAAAAGCACTTCGGAGAGTCTCCTCTCCATATGCAGCTAATAGAAAGTGCTGGGGGAATTAGATGCCAAATTAGCTATTGATCACCTTAGTGACTTAGTACGTTTATTTTAAGTCTGAATTCCCCATAGGCTTCACTGACGTTCTTAAAACTTTTAGTGGCACGAAAAATCTATACATGTACATCAGAATCCAGAACACTTCCTGCCAAATAGGACTCTTAAGGGAAGATGTACCCGAGTTTCCATAGATGGTGGTCCAAGTAATGGTGCACCTGTCAGAGAAAGCAAATTTGCACATTTGGGTATTTATCTTGTCATTGCTGTTGCTGTGCTCAAGCCACAGCTATTCTTCTCTGGGTTGTCACCCTAACACCTCAGACTGATCCTTTTGAGCACCTGCAAGGATGAAGAGCTGCAAATCACCTTCAGCCACTGCCTTTAGGTGTGAGATCAAGCATATCCTGATGAGAGATTCCCAGGCAGCAGAGCTCTGGGACAATATTGGTGTGCTGGCTGGTTTCTGGGTCATAAGGAGAGAAGTTACAGTGGCACAGGCAGAGTCCTTCCACTGACTTTGTGAGCTTTGTCTCTGGCTCACAGACCCAGATTTTTGTTGTGGTGTGAAAGCATCTTGATTCTGTTTTTGATAGGAGAGCCTGACAGCTTAATTATGCTGTGATAGGACGAGAGCTCCTAGAAACAAAATCTTATATCCTATGTATTATGATTGTGACAAAAATACTTACTTATGACCAAATTAGTTTGGTGAGGCAGATATAAATTAAGCTCTTTCTAGTGTTCACACATCTCAAAATTAGGAATTTAAAGACAGGCTATCTGAGCTACTATAGTGGTAAAATAAGATTATCATTCCTCCCTGCAATATGCTTAAAATCTTGAGAGTAATTTCAATGGGACAAGTAATTTTTCTCTCCATATCAGCATGACCTCCTGGGAAACAGTTGGAGGTACATCATATGCCAATTGAAAGTGGAATACAAAACAAAAATCCATAAACACAAGGCATTACAACTTTTTACTGTGGTTGCTACAAGGACTATAAATTCCTTTTCACGTCTGTTTTTCCTGTTGACATTTCTTTAGTTATTGTCTCAATCTCTTCCTAAGTGTAAGATGTGCAGGGTGCCTCAGCATTTTGTTTAACATATTGAGGTAACCCAAGGCTTTGTATTCAATGTGATGACACTGCTCTCACTGATGGCAGTGCAACAGCCCTTGAAACGTATCCAGTCCCTTCACAACATTTTGGGGAAGGCTGCAGTTAGCAAAGATGGCAAAAGCCTCATCAGTCTTTTGCTGCTTTCTTTCCCAGCCGGGAAAAAGCCCGTGCATACCCACTTCAAGAGGGATGAAGTTAGGATGTGGTGCTGTGCAGTAAAAATTTCCTTGGCTCTCTGCAGCAAAAGACTCCTGTGGTTGAGTATGTGGGCAGAACTGTTAATAGGTGTGCCAGGTTCTCAGCTTCTCCAGTGAAATGGGGACCAGCATGACACAGCCTGGCCATTTGCAGCTGATGTTTTATTGCTATAATTTGGCATAGGCAAGTAAAACAAGGTTGGGCATTGGGACCTAATACCTGTTGCAACCAGTGGGAGTCACACACCCCACTAGCATGGATGGACTCCTTAAAAGAGTTCTCACAAATTGTTCAAAATGGCACACTGAATAAATATACACTTCCCTTAAATAAATATACACTTGCCTTCCACACAAAGCCCCCAGAGCATTCACACTTTTATATGAGCATTTATAGAGGAAACAGCACTAGCCCTATAATTGTCCACATCAAAATCTGTTTATTTAGAGAAGTTGTTTATTATTCAGCTGGAGGCACCAATAGTGCTATAGCAGAGAATTGCCACAGTATTAACAACCAAAGAGTGGCCATCACCAGCATTACTGTTTATTGCCTTTCCAATGCACTGAGGCTGACTTATTTACAAGCATCGTAACCAAAGAGCCAGAGCTCTCTTTATTTGCCACCAAGCGAGCCTGCAGAGAAGAGCACTGCTTCCAGTGCCTCAGAAAGCTTGGGGAAGGCATTGTGGTCACTAGTTGTTACAGTTGAGGCAACTAAAAACACTTACCTCTCCATACCCCACTCTATCTTGTGGTATTTTTTCTTTTAGAAATGCCTACATTTCTCAGCACTTTATATAAGCTTTTGACTGTAGGGGTAGTGTGTTAATAAATGTTCACTGGAATACAAAATATGTACTGTATTTAGTGAATAATAGATTATAAATAACTCCAAGCATATCACTTCAAATGCTGTAGGTGTTTATGAGCCTTTAGTAAGCAATTTATTATTGATCAGGAAGGGAAGGAAGGATAAGGATCACACATTTATTACAATCCATGAATCCTGTATTAGTCCTTTTTAAAAGGTGTTAAAGTCTTGGTTAGAAATGAAGTGTGAGCCACTGGCCTTTCAGCAGTAGGCTCTCTGGCCAACAGCTGATAAGATCACACCAAGTTCTTGGCAGCTTTGGGACACTCCAGAGCATTGCTGACCTGTAGTCAAACATGTAGCCTGACCTGTCCTGTAGTCAAACATGTAGCCTCTGGTTTTAATACCTCTCAGCAGCCTTGATTTTACTTTGGTACATCGCAATTCGTATCAATTTCACGTGGTGTTTTTATTTAAGAACTGACACTCTCAATTTCTTTGTTTCACGCCCTGGCTAAATCTGTTTCTTCCCCCTTTTACGTGTTTCCTGCTCCTCTTCTCCCCAGGGTGAATGCTCACAAAAGTGCTATGACATCTTTGTGCTGGAGACGGTGTGTGTGGCGTGGTTTTCCTTTGAGTTCCTGCTGCGATCCATCCAGGCAGAAAACAAGTGTGCTTTCCTGAAAACCCCACTCAACATCATCGACATCCTGGCCATTCTGCCTTTCTACATCTCTCTCATTGTGGATGTGGTTTCCACAAAAAACAGCAGCAAGCCTGGCGGGGGAGCTGGGAACAAGTACCTGGAGCGAGTAGGGCTGGTCCTGCTCTTCCTCTGCGTCGCCATGGCCCTCTTCTCGCCGCTCGTGTACTTGGCTGAGAGCGAACTGGGAGCCAAGCAAGAGTTCACCAGTGTCCCCTCCAGTTACTGGTGGGCTGTGATCTCCATGACAACTGTTGGCTACGGGGACATGGTGCCTCGTAGCATCCCCGGACAGGTGGTAGCCCTGAGCAGTATCTTGAGTGGGATTTTGCTGATGGCTTTCCCGGTCACATCCATCTTTCATACCTTTTCCCGTTCCTACAGTGAGCTGAAGGAGCAGCAGCAGCTAGTAGCCAGCAGGCAGGTGCGTCAGCGACAAGAGAACACTGAGCTCCCAGGTGGTGACAGTACAAGGGGGCTCAGTGCCACATTCCCACCAAGTGCTGGTGGGCATCGGGGTCTGCCCTTGGTGGACCAGTAAGCCGGGAGAAGTTCTTGACCCTGAACAGCTGAGGACATGTGTTGGCAGCACAAGAAGCAGTGGACAAGGGAGGTCAGTTCTGCAAGAAGAACCCCGTGAACTGCATAAATGAGGGGCAGACACACACAAGGTTTCTCTAAAGACCAACTTCTGATCTTACGGGACCTCTTAAAAGTACCCCTAGAAATTCTACCATGTACAGCTCTGCTCTATTGCTTTTCTTAGGGCTTTTCTTTTCTATCGAGCAAGTATTTTTGGGTACACCCAAGGAGCAGCCATTGAACGTAGCCAGTCAGCAGAATGTAATGTGAAGCACAGCCTGTGCCAGGTGCCATAGGGCAGAGCAACTGGCGTGCCACCTCCTCCCTACCCTGCTCGGTAGCACTCCCTGGGCGAGGGGCTGAGCGAGGGGCTCCCCGTGCTGCGATGCCCCACAGCATGTTTGTTTTGGCAGCCCCACCAAGGAACACAAACCTTAGACAAGCCAAGGGGCAGGGGCAAGAGAAGGGCAGAAGCATCCCTTCAGCTTTACCAGGGGCTTGGTTCTGTCTTCTACAGATGAGGCAGCGCAGCTGGAGCTGCCAGCTCTGAATTGTATGTGAGCACAGTTTGCATTATTTAGTAGAGATGCATATTTACCATCCTAAGCTTTGTCTCTTAGCCCCATGACAGAAATATACATACAAAAAATCTTTCTGACTGTGGTACTGAATGTTAACTTGGTTTTTCCTTTGCTAACAGCTGAATATAACAAATACCATTACAAATGATGACGTTTCTCCACTTTCTATTAACTATTTCCATCTCTTGTGTATCAAGAAATGTGTTTAACAGGCAACTGAACCAATCTGAACTACATGTAGCCCAAGAAGGGGAGGGTGATGTTAAACCAGCAGTGACTCCCAGCTCTGCATAGTCTCACCACCTCAGTGGTGGTGGCTGCACTGAGTGCAGTCGTGTGCAAACACGAGTAAAGGAGTAGTCCAAACCCAGTGAAGCCAGCAAGACACCTTCAGTGGGCTCTGGCCCAAGCTGCAATGCAGCAGCTGTGCTCTGCATTAGGAGTAGCCTTTTGGTTTTGCCCTCCTACTAAGAAAAAGACAATCCTGTCATTCGAACAAGTGTCCTGGCCCTTCTTCCTGATTCTCAAAGGATTTAAGTCAATTTAAAGGGAAAATGAATCATATGGTGGCAGTGGCATCTGCATTCTGCTTATTGATGCCAGCCCCATGCATGAGCTTTCCAGTCCCCACCCTGGAGGAGCTGTGTAGCTGGTCAAAGTCAGGATGCTCTGTGGGTCTTTCAGTGCTCCTACAGGTGGGATGTGATCAGGGAATGGAGGGAGATGGAACCCAGCAGTCTCTTGTACCTATACCCCTATTTGTACTAAAGCCATGCAGTGTCACCCTCCATATTCTCCTGCCAGGAAGGGAACAAAACCTGATGTGTTGAAGATGGGATTTGTCTGGTCTGTTGTTGGGGGTTTTTTTGCCTCAGCATATGTTGTAGAACCAATCCTTACATTAGCAAACTCTCATATTAAGCCATTCCTTATAGGAATGAAGCGAGGGAAATGGAAAGGTTACACTTTATTTTAATAAAAATTAAAAGCTTTGTTGCTGACTGTTTGTGTCTGGTGATTTGGGTGTGGGAGGAGGTAGTGTTTCGCCGTGTTGATGTGAAGTAACACATGTTACTTGCTGCTGAGCACTGCAGGAGATGGAGGCGGCAAAACTGAGCCCCCCACCCTGCAGGATGCACCTGGGTCAGCAGAGCCCCAGCTGTACTGAACTGCAGGCAAACCAAACACAGGTGCCAACGCCAGGGGTCTGCCCATCCTTCACGGCCCAGCAGCACCAGGAACACATCCACTCCTTGTGCTGGAGAGGAGGGCCAAGGGCTGATGGCTGGTGCCTGGGCTGACTCAGACTCCTGGCAAAGCAAAGCCAGCACTGGGTTGCTGTGACTCATGAAAGATTTTAGTTTTATTCATTTTTTATTGCTGATGCAGGCATTTCTTTCATTAAGGGTTATTAAGGCCTGACATCAGGGATAGAGCTTTGCAGCCGGCTGATTGCAAGCCAGCAAAGGGAGCAGTGGCAGGGGAACAGTGTGGTGTGGTGCTGAGGGGCAGCACTGCCTCTTCTGGTGGCATTCAGGTGCTCAGTCATAAGGTGGCACCTGACAGACTCACTAGGTGGACTCACAAGCTCACTCCTCATGGTGACTTGGTTCATGCACACCAGGTGTGCTTCATGGTCCAATGTGAATGAAGTGACCATGGCTAGTGTGCTTGGAGGGTGCAGAATGCATCTCCTCAAGGTGGTGAAGCCCACAAACTGCAAGCACCCTTACTTTACTACTAGAAAAGCCACATCAGAGTAGATATCCTTGCAGAACGAAGCATTTCACACTTGAAGTGCTAGCAAATAACTATGAATCAATGCAGCTTTTGGCCTTGAAGGATGAAAAATCCAGCACTGGGACAGCAAACTGCAGCTCAGCAGCTGTGTAGAAAAACAGACGGATGACACACACCATATTACTGCTTTTCTCCATCAAGTTGCTATTGTCCTACAATAGTGAGTTCTTTGTATTTTTCAAAAGGCACATAATTAATTCCAGCACGCACAGAGTTTTAATAAAGTGGCAAAACCCACTCATTATGTCTCCTAGTCAAAGCCTGGCTTTTAATAAAGTTTCGTTTCTTCTATTGGGATGACAGATGAGGAAACAAATATAAACCAGGAACCTTTTAAACAAATTATTTTTGGAAGCTGTATAAAGTTGTGATGCACACATTGCCAGACATAAAAGACACTCAGAGGAGAATGAATTTCACGCAGGGCAGCTGTTGTTGAGGGTGATGCTTATTACTTTTGATCAGCTGCTGGAGAATGTTGGTTTTGTTGTGTATGGTGGTTGGTTTTCTTTGACACAGCACAGAGATGATTTTAAGGCCATTTATCTCTGACTACAGTAAATGCCACGCTGCTGTCTGTAGGCACACCAGTGCCAGCAGGTAGTTATACCTGTTTCTTTGAACAACTTAGTGCTTCACAGTTGTAGCACACTAGTTTTGCCTCAAGGAAAAAGAAAAAAAGGAAAAATATATTTCTCTCTCATATGGGACAAAGACTTGAAACATGTGAGCAAAGCCACCTCTTCTACATGTCCACCTTGGTGGCAGCATGCATGGACCTGGACCTACAAATTCTGGCAGCTGGCAACAATAGTCATGAAAACCATAACTTAGGAGAATTAAGGATGTCTTACCTGGTAAAGGGACAGAGTTAAAGGGAACGGCACAAAGTCAAACAGCTCATACAGCGCAAGTGCACAGCCACCTCCTACCTCACAGCAGCCTCAGTTAAGAAAAAGCAGTAATGGTAAGAAAAATGTGACACTGGTGTCATCTCAACTGTAAGCCAGACAGAGGCTGCTGTCCCACACTGCTGAGGCCAGAACAGGTGCAGGCTATGGCAGCCTCACAGCAGATCTCCAGGGCAGAGCATCCTTGATCTTCCCCTTGGCACCTACAAGCCAGAGCCTTAGAGGAGTGTGAAGCCTTGGCGTGGAAGAGGACAGAGGCGCATGGAAGGGCTGACAGGCAGAGAAATCCAGCGTGGTTCTGCTGGCCCATCTGAGGCTGAGCAAAGCCCCTCAGTCTCCCAGCCAGCACCTACCAGAGCCAAATGCACACAAGCCGGGACACAGAAGGGCAGGATGGGGGTCTGAAATGCTGTGTTTGCTGTCAGTGCATTTCTAGATGCTGACATCCACTTGGGACTGGCTGCTTTACAAGGCTGTTTACAGGAAGACCTGCCCCTGCTCCAGGGTGAACCTCACATTGTGTTCTAGTCCCCATCTCTTATTTACTGCTGTTGACACAGGTATCCAGGCAGTGTTTATTTATTGGCACACTGTTGACTCACATATTGACGTCTTCTTTCTTACAGAAAGCCTCCAACAAAGCTACAGGTGTCAATCAGGTCCTTGAAGCCTGCTTGGCTCTCAAGCATAAGATAAGGATCACAATCAGATTTAACAAACCGAACCTGTGGGCCAACTTTTGCTTTAATACCCAGTACCGAATGTGAGCTTCATTTTACATCTTAAAATGTTTTTAATCACATCTAACTGCATGCTTCTCAAACATCTAACCATGACATATCTCCTTCCATGGAGCTGCAGTGCAGACCACTGCCTGCCATGCACAGCAGAGGGAGAGATTTGCCCTGAGGGAGGCCTGGGGCAGCGCTGCACCAGCCAGCAGGACACGGGCTGGGCTGCTGCCCTGGCTGCTGCAGCACCCAGGGATGGGGTTCCCCATTGTTTCCTTTATGGCCAGCCCCACCATTGGCTTCCCCACAGCGAATGCCAAGGCAGCAACCAGTAACACCAGCACTGTCTGGGAGAGAAGGTGCAGGCACTGGGAGTGCTGAGCAGGCTCAGCTGCTGTGAACTGGGGTCTCCACTGCCAGCAGACTGCCACAGAGAAGGCAGGATTTAACTCCCCACCCTCACATTCCTCCTTTCCCCGCCACTTTGCTGATTTACCCTTCAGATTTTGGTTTTCCTTCTTTCCCTTCCCTTCAGGAGTATCTCCCTTCAGCCCCTTACTTGAGCAAGCTCAGTCTCTCCCAACATCTCTCCTCTCACCCTTCCCAACCCTCTCTCCTGTGCCTCCAGCCCTCTCTCCTCCCCATCTCCCCTTCTCCAGCTCCTGCAGCCATTGCACACAGCAATAGCAAACCACCTCCCCATGCCAGAGCAGCCCAGCATCCTGGATCAGCAGCCTGGCAGGATTCAGGAGATGCACAGCAGCTGCAAGGCTGCTCCTGACAGTCTGGGCTTGTTTTCCCATCCAGACTGAACAGGGAGGGTGGCCAAGACTTCTCTTGGGGCAGCAGTTGGCCATGAGATGACAGACTCAGTGTCCTCATCTTCTGTGCAGAGGCTGCCAAGAACACATCCCTCATCTGCATCCCATCTTCAACCTCATTCTGCAGTTTGCATGAAACAGGGTTCTTTTAAAGCTACGTAATAATCTGTTAGTAATTTGGTTTTTACTGTGAGGATTGCAAACACAAGTTATATGATCACGAGGGTTAAGTTTACCCTAGTATGTAAGGAAGAGCAGGGGAGAGAAATCCAGAATCCCTGTTGTGCATCATGACTTCAGGACAATTTATTATGCCTTGTGCTTACCCACTAATCAGAAGGAAAAAGCACACTAGTTACTCCTATCAACAATGCTCCTGACAAAATGATTTATAGTAAAAGTTAAAAAGCACATATTTTGTACCTGAACAAAACAAAGCAACACTGCAATTTATATATAATAGGTAATTTTTATTAAAAAAAAACATTGCAACTGACAGAAAAAATAAAGTCCATGAAATGTGCCATACATTCAAAGAGATGTATTTAAAGTAAAGGATTTCTTATTCTCTGAGGTGATCATTGAAACAGATACTTCCTGACAGTTAGAGAACAAAACAAAAGTTCTGTAACACTTTGTCCCTAAAGTACCTTGCAAGAAGTTCTAGAGTTCCTGGCCAAGAGTCCTACTTGCTAAATGCCACATACAGAAGATGACTTGGACGTGGTTTCACTGGCTTCTCTTCCAGCATTTGCTGCTCTGGTGTAAATGAGCCTGGTCTGCAGAGCTTGCTGGTTTGGGTACTGATGACAGACTCAAGAATCTTCCCAAGGAAGAATCCCAAACAGAAAAAACAGAAATTGTTTTATCCTCAGTAATATCTGTAGTTCAATGCCAAAGAGGTGGCCAAAAGTGTGCACTTCCAGGTGAAGCTATAACATACAGAAGTATGTTTCTTACGAACCATTAATTTCTTATATCCCCGTTTTGCAGAATATTAGAAAAAGACCACCAAATACAAAAATCTTACCATTACAAGTTATTAAAAAAACCCTTCAGACCCTTAAAACGCACAAGAAAGTGTTTGTTTTCAAACAGTAGAAATACAATCCTCATTAAAGCAGCATACCGGAGAAGCCAGTTGTTAAGTTTTCAATTAAAAAAGACAAAAGCCCAGATGTTCCTGTAACACAACCAGAACACTGGAGAAAAGAGAGGAACAAAACATTCATAGTCTGCCATGCTGAGTACATTGTCTTTGTAAGGTCACTTCAGGCCTAGAAGAGTATGGTATCGAACAAAGAGCATGGAGTCAGTGCCTGGGCACAGTGTGATTCCCCTCCGCTGGACAGTTTGCCACCGATGAAGACAGTCTAGACTCAAAATCATGAGGCTCCCAAGAAAGCATGGTAGGGGAAGTATCTGACTTACACACTGAAGTTTCAAGCCTCAGACTTGCTGCCACTGGTAAGAAAACATAAGCTGCTGGGCTCTTCTTAAAGAAAAAATGCTTCTGAAAAATCTGTCCAACACCTTGCTTGTGGCCAGATGGGACTCACCCAGCAGAGGAAGCCTCATGAATGAAGCAGTACAGGCACAGCTGCTTCTGGGACCAAGGGCCTTGCTATGGCCTCCTCACATCACCTGGGGCAGTTTCATGACAGCAGTATCACAACAGAAGCCCAGGGACTTGGTCACAGCCCCCATGAGTCCACACCACCAGCTGCAGGTCACGGACAGAGCACAGTGACCTGTGCTGGCAAACAGCCTTTAGAGACAACATCTACATAAACTCTGCTCTTTCAGCTTTCTCAGTCCCTCTCAGTACAGGCTGCTGATTCTTCTGAAAGAGCCTAAAAGTTCACAAGAGTAAAAGGAAAACATGAACTCCTTCCTTGTTGGGCCAATGCAGGAGACACCCCAAAACATAATCTAGTTCTTGTTTGGCATTGAACAACATGAACACGAATCTCAGACTCAACAAATCAAGCTGTCAGATGCTGGTCTGACTCTAGGGGATACAGATTTTTCTGTCTCAAATTTTTTCATTTTTGAGCCAATGAAAGTGGACCTGCTTCTATCTTTGTGGCTCAATCACAATCTAGAAATACTTGCTTGGCAATACTGGCAACAGCGATCTGCTGGCCCCTTGGTTTGGGAAAGACACCCCACAGGCCAGCTCTGTCCTGTGCACAGCTGCAGGGGCATGCTGCCTCCAAGTGCAGGGCAGGCTATTCCCACACCCCATGGTTTCAAAGCACAACTACCTAAGTTCCCTGCAGTCTCCTGCCAGCTCCTCCTTTTGCCTGGATGCTTGACTGGCTGTGCCAGCTCTAGACATGGCTCCAGCACCATCAGACCCATCATCTCCTCCATGTGTCCTCCTGCAGGGGGGGTGAACACTTGCTCATTCTTTAGCTTTACACCCTCTGTGACCGGCTCATTTCTGGCTGCTCACCTCTTTGCAGGGCCTCCCACCCCCACCTTCTCTGCTCACCAGACACCCTTATAGACAAAAGAGAAAGCTCCTGGATTTGCTCTTCAATACTTCTTCCTCCATCGTGGAGATACTGAATGCTAGTATATGCCACAAACTTCCCGCCAATATACAGACTTTATATTATATAAATAGGTAGAAGTTTCAGACAAAATATCCTATAATTTCTGTGGTGTAACATTTTTAAATAGCATTAAAACCACAAACCATCCAGCCCTTGTGATTAAATATACAAACATTTGTGAATTGATAAGGCTCATAGGTACATATGCAAAAATAAAGTGCCCCTCCCCCCACCAAGAAACAGGTCTGTACAGCTAAGTCTGAAAACAGAGTGAGCAAGTTATTTAACACAGAACCTCCCAAGCTGGAAGTGCAGCTGTATTTTCCATCCTTGTTCTCATTTCTGCTTTCAACTTGGCAACACAGGAGTATTTACAAGTGGAAGAAGAGATGCCATGGCTGACTCCGCTGACCTGCAACCTGCCCAGCCAAGTTCCTCACAGGGCCTTGGTGCTGGCTGGGTGTGCAGTGTGGGACACGGGCTTCTGAGGGTAGTGGCTGTACAAGTAAACCTGCAACAGGATAGCGATGTCCACAAAAACCTGCAGGAGTCCACAGATGGAGAACTGGAAAGGGGCCTGATTCAGGATGAAGTAAACAGTCTTGAACGTGTCCCCACTGGTCCACATCAGCACCATCTTGATGCTAAAAGACAGAGAAAAGGGAAGAGTGTTTACTGAGAAGAACTTGGCTTTGGATTAGACCTGCTGTGCCAGAGGATCCCACCTACTTCAGCTAAGATTTATACCCAACAGTGGGTTGGGACTCCCCTTGACATGGGCAGACAGTGTGCTTAGCTAGACAGGCAGCACTGTACTTGGAAGGGAGGATCAAATTCTCTGCTCCACAAACTGCAGCACTCTTATCTCAGCAATTACAGCTCCAAATACCTGTGGCTATGAAGGTATCCAACATTTTAAAATATCCAGCTAGGATATTTGACTCAGTGGTGCTCTGTAAGCATGACTGCCACACGCTGACAGCCTTGACCGTAAACCGAAGTGAAACAGTGCACAGAAAAGAACAGCAATTCATCCCAGCAGTTACTTCTTGTGCGTGCCATTCTATGCTCATGCAAGGTGAAGTAACACACAGATTGCTCTCATGCATGCACACTTTTAGCATCTGCTGAAACAAACAAAATAGATAGAAGAAACCACTCCTTACTGCAGAAAATGCATAACCAAAAAAAGCAGAAAGACAGATTGTCCAGTAATACAGAAAGAGGAGAAATTACATGCCTGCAGCTATTACTGGAAGGATGAACAGCACTAGGGATTTTTATCAAGGACACAGATCAAGAGCAAGGCTCAGAGTTCCTTTTAATAGCCAAACTTGCTTTCATCTTGCTCTTCTGCTGAGCATTCCCTGTCCTGTAGTCCAGCTCCTGCTCCCCCACATCAGGAGAAACTCTGGGGAATAGAAGCAAGTTCTTCAAACAGATCAAATTATTTTCAGTGTCCTCAACAAAGTGTGAACAACCAAACCTGGAAGGCTGTTTCTGAGCTTCATGCACTTTTATCGGGAGAGCTTTTTACGTAGCTGGATAAGTGGGAGTGGACAAAAGCTGTGTAGTTGACAGTATGGGCACTGCACATGCTTTGTCATAATTACAAGCAATTTACATTTTGCCAGCACAGACTCCAATTCATCACGCACAGTCGGGCCCATGCAGCAGGGCAGGACTTAATGTTCATTTTTCAACTGCTCAGACAGGAGCTAGCAGGATTTGTGTTTTGGGCACAAGCCCAAATTGCAAGCCAAATGCTGCAGGCCATTCTTTCCCCACATGGGAAGGGTGGCCAAGAGCATCAGTTTGTACAGCCCCCTCACACTATGGAAACATAAGCCTTTTGTAACTCAGGTCACGTGGCCCAGAGCACAAAACAGGTCTACAATCGGGACCTTCCACAGAACCTGTGTGGAAGTGAAAGCAAGGATATGGGGTTGAGTGAGCAGTCATTCCTCACCCAAGGTCATTCTAAAAACATAAATAAATAATCAGAGAAAGAAAACAACTGTTGAACTCTACACGTCATTTGTGCTTGGTGCAAACAGCCTGCACCGCCTGCCCTGTGCACGTTCCCAGTCACACCAAGTCACCTTACATCACACTTATAGGAGGTTTATAGATGCAGGTGGAGGTCAGGATTGATTGAGATTTTAATTAGGAGGGTAATAAAACCGGCACCTCCTCTTTTGTTTTTAAGTTTATTAGTGTTTGCTGGGCAACTGATCACAATTTAATTGTGAATCTGTCCTGGCATGGCTAGGCACCCTCACTAAAAGCACATGCTCAACCAGGCAAATCAAACTAACTGCTCACTGTGGACAGAAGGGCAATTCGGGGATACCATGAGATAGCTGAATAGGAATTTATCAAATATCCCTAACGCAAAGGATATTTGCTACACATTCCCTATGGAGAAAGCTAGCTGGGTTTTTTAAGTGACCTTACAGTGCAGCGCAGGTGTGGAGGAAACGATACACAGTCACAAGATTTACAGTCTGCAGCAGAGTTAACCCCCTCAAAGAAAGCATAATCAATCACTGAGGGAAAACTTAAGGACACCTGCAGTTCAGCAGCACCACGGGAGCCAAGCACACCTCTAGCTGTGTCACACACTGTGCCAAGTTTGCCAAAGCAAGTCTGTGTTTTGCTAGGAAGCCACCTGTGAACTCAACAGTCTGCAATACTGGCTGGAAAACTTGGTGCATGTTCTGACAGCCTCTGCATGTTCCAGAGCTTGCACTTCAGCTCATGCACCTGACACATCATCATCATGCCCGGAGTTCTCACTAGGACATGACAATGCTCCACACACGTGAAAATCTCAACTTGTCCTTGACAAAAATGATCTTAAAAAATGCTACAGATAGTTTAAGAAGCTAATGCCACTGGTCTATCTGTGTACCAAAAAATATACACCCTTCTCTGTCCAATAGCTTGGACAAAAGAGCAGAGAAAACCTGCAAATCACCAAGGTACAATAAAAATAAAACATAGAAAACATTTGACATCCCACAAAACTTAGTACAGTAGCTGCACGGAGGTTCTCAGGGCTGATACAAAGTAGTGACTGTGGGAGTGCTGGCTGCTCTCCCAGAGGAGAGGTTGGGACTGGACAAAAGGAGCGTGTCCAGCACAGACCAAAAGGTGCATGGGGTAATCACAAAGAGCTTAGCAAGGAAATGGGGAGAGTGTCATGCAGGAGGTGAGAAAAGGCAATGAAGGGCCACAGAGGAAAGCAAAGGAGACAGCAGAGGAGCCAAGAGGTTGGTCAGATGAGATGACAATAGAAAAAAGAGACTGGAGCAGGACAGGAAATGACAGGAACGGAAGAGAACTGGAAACTTGGTACACAAGTCCTTGAAAATGCCCTGAATTTAGGGTGGACAGTTTGTGTGGCAAGGTTTTGGTAGCAGGGGCCAGGGAGGCAGGCTACAAAGTGACTTCTACAAGAAGCTGCCAGAAGCTTCCCCTAAGTCCAAGAGAGCCAATGCCAGCTGGCTCCAAGAAGGACCTGCCACTGGCAGAGGCTGAGCCCATCAGTGATGGTGGTAGCACCTCTGGGATAATGTATTTAGGAAGGGGGAAAAAACTGCTGCACTACACAGCAGCCAGGTGAGAGGAAGCGAGAATACCTGGCGTACAGCCCTGCAGACACCAAGGTCAGTGCAGAAGGAGGGGGAGGAAGTGCTCCAGGCACTGGAGCAGAAATTCTCCTGCAGCCCATGGTAAAGACCATGGTGAAGCAGCTGTACCCCTGCAGTCCATGGAGGTCCATGGGAAAGCAGAGATCCACCTGTAGTATGTGCAGGAACCCACCCTGGAGTAGGTGGATGCCCAAAGGAGGTTGTGACCCCATGGGAAGTCTGTGCTGGAGCAGGTCCCTGGCATGACCTGTAGGCCTGTGGAGAGCGCAGGCCAAAGCAGCAAAGCTGGAGCAGGTTTCTGTCAGGACTTGTGACCCCAGGGAAGACCCACAATGGAGCAATCCACTCCTGAAGGACGACACCCCATGGAAAGGACACATGGAAAGGACCCACACTGGAGCAGTTCATGAGGAACTGCATACCATGGGAAGGACCCATGCTGAGGAAGTTCATGAAGCACTGTCTTCCTAGGAGGAACCCCAGATGAAGTAGGGAAAGAGCATGAAGTGGACGGAGCAGCAAAAATAATGTGATGAACGGACTGCAACCCCCATTCCCTGTCCCTCTGTGGCATTTGTGGGGAGGATGTACAGAAGATAAAATAAAATTGAGCCTGGGAAGAAGGGAGAGGTCTGGGGAAGCTGTTTTAAGATCTGGGTTTATTTCTCACTATCATACTCTGATTTTGATTGGCAATAAATTAAATTCATTTCCTTGAGTGGAGTCTGTTTTGCCTGTGATGGTAACTGGTGAGTGATTTCCCAGTCCTTATCTCAACCCATGAGGCTTTCGTTGTATTTTTCTTTCCCTCTGTCCAGCCAAGGAGCAGGGGTGGTATGAGTAGCTTGGTGAGCACCTGGCATCCAGCCAACATCAATCCACCATGGGGGTAAAGCTAGCGAATGAGCAAAGAGGTGTATGCTGGCCCAGGACCCCCGCCTCATCACTCCGAGCACCCCGGAATGCCCCCAGCACCCTCTCCAATCCGGTACGTGTCTCACTCCTCCAGTGCCCACTCCAGGGAGGGGAACAGCTACGACTGCTGTTGGCTCTCTCCCATCTCAACCAGCACATGGTCTGCACACAGAGCCTCAAAGTTTCAGCTTGCTGAGAAACACGTCAAGTGTCTGCATGGCACCTTGGGGGAAACAGAGCTGGCCCTGCCCTCACTACCACATCACAGCCCTGTGCTCCAGGAGGCTGGGAGACAGGTTGGATGAAGCTTACAGCACCAACACGGCTTCCGTCAAGTCCTAGTTTCCAGACACTCAGTGCAATAGTAATGGTCCTCCCCCTGATTTGGGATTTGCAATTGCTCTGTCCTTGCTGCAATAAGCAGATGTCACTTGCAATGATGCAGTGATGTGTATATGACTATGAGTAATGGATGGCATGGATACACCATCACTGTTCTCATACTTCCAGCAACTGTGTCACTTCAGGATGCCACATTGCACAGAAAAGCCAGGTTTTGTCTGCAGCTCCTCAACTTCACCCAGTCACCTGGAGAAGAGAGGTAATTCTTGTATTTGTTCTTACTTCTGGGGTAGACAAGAAAGACACCAATCTAGCTTGGGCAGATAGCTGCTCCTTACCTGCCCCAGTGGAGAAAAGAGCAGTGTCTCTGAGAAAGGGAGCATTTTTTTGCCCAAAAGAAATGAGAATTTTCAACTGGTTGTGGAGAAGAAAGAATAAAAAGGGGAGAGCACACCTAGGCCCTTGCTCCAATGCTTTATTGTAACCCTGTATTTGCTGAGTGCATCACAAAATCATTAGGTTGGAAAAGACCTCTAAGATCATTGAGTTCAACCATTAACCTAAACTCACCCAACCCTGCCAAGTCCCTCTCTAAACCACACCCCTGAGATGCATCTACGCATCTTTTAAATATCTCCATATTCAGGGGGATGTCAACCAGCACCCCCATGTCCTTTTCTGCTGAGGACCTCTCCAGCCACACTTTCCCAAGCCTGTAGCTTGGGCTCATTGCAACCCAAGTGCAGGACCTGGCATTTGGTCTTGGCAACGCTCATACAACCAACTTCAGCCCGTGGATCTGCACCTCTGCCATGTGCCAGGTGTCATGGGCTGGCAGATCACAGCCCACTGACACACCAGAGTCTGACCCTTGGCTTCACAGTGCAAGAGAAAATGCTGCACTGATAATGCAGAGGAGGCTTTGCTACAATAGGCAGTCAGGGCCCACCATCAACACTGCCTGAGACTGGAGAGCATGACACAAAGAAGCTGCGTGCACCAAAACTTTCCCAACCTATCTCACAAATACCAGCTTCACACTCCATCTTCCTGACATCTGCAAAGTCACACAAGCCAAGCTGTTCTGTGCAGCACTGGCTACACAGCAAAGCAGGACTTAGGAGCAAATACTTTTTTCCTGAAATAGCCCAAAGCTAAACTGGGGAGATGTGGAAGGCAGGAAATGCTCACCTTGTTGATAGGGAGGATATGCTCTAGTAGGACAGCACAACTGCTCTTAGCACAAATGAGCAAGCAGGTTAGAGGTAAGCAGTGCCAGAGAGCAACCTGGGGATGCAGAAATAAATGGCAGCATTTGTCTGTGTGACAAGAGAGATGCCAACTGGAGAGGCAGGAGGCAGAAACTGTGTTCAAATAGCTGGTATTGCCAGAGGCTGAGGCAGACTTGGGGTAAAAATAGCACTTCCCAGTAATGTACATCAGCACTGCAGTATCCAATGACAACAAACCTCTTAAAAAGCAAGCGCCTTCCTCACAGCTGAGCTCAATAGAAGGAGTTGTTAATGTAGTAACAGCCAGTGCCAAGTCTGCATAAATTGCCAGTGACCACAAAGAGGAAACGCTGGTATTTTTTCAACTGTTTTTAAAATCTGAAAGAGCACTTATTTATTCTGCTGCTGGAATTAATTCGCAGAGAGACACCAGCCCTTCTGATCAGACACTAGACTAGCAGTGGGTTGCTAAATGCCGGTTTTTAATATGGTAATATGAAAATGCCCTATGGTGCTGCTGTTCTCTACCACTGATAGCAGGTTTCATAAACAAGCTGTACGCATCTTCATTTGCTAAATAAATAAATGCTGGAAAACAGCATTCACTTTTCTCATGGAACAACTTGCTTCATTCAGGTTCCCTGTATGTTGTATATTAATCATGAAGTGACAGCAACTAGAGGTAAAAACCAGCTATCAGTAACATGATATCTGCAGTCAGCCAACAAATCTTAATTTTTATAGAATTATTTCTGGAATTACTTAGATGTAGAAAGAGCTTGTAAAGTGCATTCAAAAGATAAAAGAAAAAACCCAAAATATTTCTGTTGCTTCTTTTTGTGGAACTATACTAGAGGCTGAGTAATTTAAAAAACAATTACGTCAGCCAGATATTCAGGCTCAATCTGCCTTATCCAGGACTAATACTATTCTAATTAAAGCTTTTCAGCATCTTCATTCCTTCTGCACAAAACCTGGCTGGAACAGTCTCCAGTCTCTGATATTCCCTTGGAGTCTTTGCAGACTCTGCTCAACATTAGTCACTTGTGGGTCATTAAACCTTTCTTCTTCCTTTGCCTGAAAGAACAAAAACTACCAAAGAGAAGGATCTTGGAAAAAAACATGAGATGTGAAGCCCCCTCTTCCACTTCCCTGGTGAATCAGTCTGTCTTAAGACTGTTGCATCCCTCCATCCAAACAGCTTACAAAGAGCAGCAGGGCTGCAGAGCAGCAGTTTGCAGAACACAAGCTGGGACTGAGCACAAAACATGCAAAAGAAAAAAGACACAGCAGTCCTTGCTTCCCGTTCACACTGCAGATTTTCTCACACTGATGTTATGACTCTGCATATGACTCTGTAGCTTAACACACAAACCCAAAAATATCCTGCATGCTGGAAGACACAGAGAGAATTAGACATTAGATAGTGACTTCCATTGAAAATCCTGTAGTGGTTTGAGCAGACGTTTCAGCACAAATAGCAACAGGAGGTACATGTTGCCCTGATGTAATTACATCCTGCTACAGTCAAAAACTTAGGGCTAACTGTGCTCAGACACTCGATGAACTCAAAACTTTTAAGTTATTTTCAATAATAGAAGAAAAGAATATAATTTATTGACCTTTACCTACTTAAAGAGGAGAATTAGTCTGGACTCTTTGTTCAAGAATCAGAGGAAGTTGTCCACAACTTCCACATATCATGACCCCACATCATGGCCAACTTCCCCACATCTTGGCTATGACACAGGTTTTGCCAAAACAGAAAATCTCCTTAGACTGCCACAGTTTCAGACATTTCTTCATATATTAGGACTTGACTTTCATACATGTTAAAACACAGTGACAATTCTTTGAATGACGGGATATAAAAGAAGAATAAAATCATTTAAAAGCTGACAATATAGCATTTTGTTCAGGAATAAAGTCCACAGCCTGTCAGTGAGTATTTTCAACACTGCATTTGGTTTTGGGAAGTGAGGAAGAAGGTACAGAAGGTATCTCTCCTGCAACCTTTTAAGCTACCACCTCCCACAAGCCATTTGCATAGGAATGTCTGGAAGAGAAAGCAGATTCAGTTGTAACATCCTGACTTTGGAAAACTTTCAGCTCCCATTTGCAGTTCCAAAATAGTCTACTTAGAAAAGACAGCAAGCATCCGTAACACTGCACTTCAATCAGAGGCTGGCCTGCCTACAGCAGTGAAAGAGACCAGAAAACACAAAACAGGAATGCCATGTTATTTTTAACACTGCACTAAACAAACAAAAATTAATAAACAGAGCATTTGTTTCTAACAAAATGCCATATGGCTTAACAAAAAAAGAAGTTCTCCTCATGCTAAACAAATTGCTTAGCCTGCCAAAAACTATTAAAAGGGAAAGAAGAAAAAGAAAACGCAGGGATCAGATATCGAAAGTGTCTGAAGTTTGAAAATATGGAAACTAAATTGCATACCCTAAGACAGGTCCTTCTGTGTTAACAAGCAAAGATCTTGTTTTAAATATTGCACAGCCAGCTGGGAATCCAAGCATGAAACTGTTCACCAGTCCTACGTGCCCTGCTTGGTGTGGGTGCCTTACCTCACTTCTCAACAATTCCTCTGAGGCTGGAGCAGCACTGACCATCTCCAGAGCAAGACATTTGTACAGCCCCAGCATACTAGCAGGAGTTAAGAGGAGCATGCAGCACGAGAGATCCAGCATTTATTTTGGACCTCTGTAACTAAGCTGAAGCAGTTGAGTTAAAACCATATCCACAAGCAATTGATACCACAGTCAGCTGCAATCCAAGAGCAAACTATCTGAAAGTTCCTGTGATTTTCAAGGACTGTACTCATCACTGAGGAAAGATGAAATGCAGGATTTCACTCTGAAACACCATCAGGCAAACAAGCCCAAAAAGGTGCAGTTAAACAACAAAGTTTCGTGGAAAAACAGGGTAAATGGGTATTTGTCAACTTTTTTTCCATGAATACCTGTTTTCTAAACTCCCAAGAATGGCAGAGTGTCAGGCATATGAAAGGACAGTCAAGGGGAAACCACAAGACATGCCACACAGGGCTGGTGGATAGTCCAGGATCACTAATATGGCCTCCAGGTATGCCAAGCAGCTGTACCTAAAGTTTTGCCTGGAGGGGTCCAGAAACTGGTAACCCTTAACAGCTACAAAGTACTTATAATACTCTACAACTTGTGCTGCAGAAAGAAGGGCAGCAGGTCTTAAACAGCCCAAAACACCCCAAGTTCTGTGAAGCAGGTGTGAAAATAAATCTCTTCTGTGGATCAGAGAGGAGAGATCTGAGCCACAGTTCACACCAGTGCCCCTCCTGCAGGAGACACAGATGGATGCCAGCCAAACTGCAAAGCTCAGGTCTGCCCAGACATGTGGTATGAACACAGATCAAACAGGCTCAGCTTCTGCTGCTAGTGAATTGGGAAGCCTGAGACCTGCTGCCATGGCAGGGAACTGATTTCCTCTGGTGCCAGGGCAGAAAATCACGTCCTGCACTTCTCGCAATAACCACAGTCAGCTGCCAACACACATGGTACTGTCAACTTAATGAGAATGGTGCAGGGTACACCTAAATCACACCATCCTTCAACATCTCACTCGTGAAGTTGTTCTTGAGGATCTGTCCCTGCTTCCCTGTCTCTCACCTCCCACTCATGGCATTGCAATTGGTGGAGCTGCAGGCACAGCTGCTGGCTCATGCTGCTCTAGATGCTCTCATGCTGCCCATCTTCTTTCCAGCCACTTGGCACAGCCCACCCTGGGGCCCCACATCATGCACTGAAAGGTGGGTGATAAAAGGACTTGCTGCCATGCAAGGGCACAGGGAAACAAATCCCAGAAAGCAACATTGCTGCCCATGGCTCGCTTCCCTACAGGGCGAATTGGCCTGCCACATCCCAGTTGCTGCAGCCTGCCCACTGCCAGCACGGACATCACTGCTATGTCCTGCAAGGCCAATGCCAAGAGGTGGCTACATTAATGTCCCTGTGCAACACCATTCAGTGTATTTCCTGCTCTGGTTCTAAATAACTTGGGACAAATTCAATTTGAAAGGTAATAAAAAGACGTGAGGGAACTGAGCTTTGCTTCAGCCCAGCTGTGTATCCCAAGGCTCAAAGCAATGCTTTTAAATCTTCCTTTCTTCCTGCCCTAGACAACCAAGAGATCATCAGACTCTTCATCCAACTCAACTTGAGGTAATTTTCCCTTCAACTTCATACAGTAACAAGTACATAGCCTGAGCACACTTCTAGTATTCCACTTCAATAACTGCAATTACCCCTTTGGTCAACACACACAAGGTAACAGTCCCAGCTCTAGTGCTTTCCTTGTTCTAGATGACTGGAGTTCAGTTGTCTTCAAAGCCAGCATCCCCAAGGACAAAACCTAATGATGTTGCAGTCATTACTTTTCATGAATAATCACATCCTTCAGTTAGTAAAAATGCTTCTCACATTCTAGGAAAGCACTGGGGAAATGAAAATCCCAAACACACTACTGGGTAAAATAAGAGTGATCACTCAGGGACAAAGGCCAGATTACTGTCCAGAAAGAAGTTACAGATATTTGCAAGAAAAAAAGCTTGCATTCTCCTCCAAAATACCTTAGCACTGTAAGGAAATAATGGTGGACCTGGCAGTGTTAGGTCAATGGCTGGACTCAGTGATCTTAGAGGTTTCTTCCAACCTTATTGATTCTGTGAAATAACCCCTTACAAGCTCTATATGAAAGTATGTCACCACCTGATTCTTCATCTGAAATGCCAGGTTTCTCCCTTTCCTTCCACGTGCTCATGTGCACACAGAGGTGCAGAAGTGGAGTTACTGGTGACAGTGACACATCATACACCTGTGTGCTGCTTCTCAAAGCAAAATCCAGTCGGAAGGCTGTGCTTTGTCAGCAGGTGCCACCACAAACCAACCCTTTCTGAGCCACTTCCCACATGCAGCATTGCCACTGAGTCGCAGTGGTTGCAGAGCCTTGAAGCCCTGCTCTAGGCAGAACTGAATGCTGTAGGGAGGAAATAAAAGCATCATGATCACATCCCACACACAGCAGCATGAAACAAAATTTCATCCCAAGTAGGTTCTTTGCAGTTCAACAAGGATAGACATCCCCTAGCCTATCTTCATTCCCAAACTCTTGCCATCTGCTGCCTTGTACACTATGAAGCCTGTTTTAAGAAATTCTCTTATACAAGACTTAGTATCTGAAAGGACAAGGCTTCCACAACTACCGTGAAGGCTTCCCTGACAATGCCAGGACATCTAGCTTGGCATGTAATTCCCTAATGTGATGTAGACATATATCATTCCTAGCCATCCTCCCCAGAACAAATTAAAACCCTACCTTTCAGCCTTGTTGAAACAGGTTTTTTTGATATCAAGATTTTTTCTTTCTACATTCCACTCAAGAATACTATGAGCACTTTCTCCCCTGTCTCAGTTTCTGGGCAGGTCATTCAGTATGTCAGTCTCTGCACTTCCCCCTCTTTTTCTGTTTGCTTGTCCCTCTGTTTCTGAGGAGCAGGGGACCAAATGCACCATTACAGGTCAAAGCTGAAACAGAAAATCTCTGCAGTTGACCCACTTGGATCTACCCAACTCCCATTCTCTACCCAATTCTTCTAGGTAGCCTTTCTGGACCACCCCACAAAGTCACTTCCTGGCCTGAGGTTCTTTGATCTCTTTTTTCTGCTGTTCTGGCTCATCTATTAACTGCTTAAATTACTCTGCTGACTTTACAGATCTTCATCACAGTCAATAATGGATATTTGCATCCTTGCATCTCAACCTACATTTCTTCAAACTCAAATCTCAGTTTACTTCCATTCCGTATTTCTAATCCCACTCAGTCCTACTGCACTGAGGGAGACAGCTCTGCAACCACACAAGCAGGTAACTTATCCCACTTACACAACTGGCTGTGGTGAACTCTGACAAAACAATACAGGTGCTGGAATTTCAAGAACTGAGGCACTTTTGTTCCCAAATTTGTTAGGTAACAGAGGAAGACAACGTTTTTAGAAAACTTTCATCTCTCAGGTGTCTTCATGACAGGCTCAGTTCCCACCTTTTGTGCCTTGACCTGACCTTAACTATGCAAAATACCTTGCATGACACTTCCTTGCCAGAGGAAGATGGAGCACCTGAACTTAATGGAATGGTTTTGTAACAGAAGTACAATATATTTTCTCTTGTAATTTAAATTGTCAGGGCACAGAGAAAAGCACCAACTGAGAGAGCACTCATTAAACATGCCAGCAGAGCTTTATTCCTATTACTGTCCAAAAGCCTTGAACCATTTGTAAAAAATGAATGCTTTTGGTTTGAAGTAATTTGCTTTGAATTTACTTTTTGAACTGAGGGGATGAGGTGCCAGGGGAAGAGAAATGAGAAAGAGGTTCAATATGTGCAAGAGCTTTAGCAGTCCACACTGTGCTACAACCTTAGAGATGCTTAAGGGAAGTGGATACTGCTGCTCACGCTGTCAGAAGTGCTGGGAGGCTGAGGGAAGGAAGGTCTCCCTCCTGGATTTTTCCACCTGCCTCTTCTTTCAGTTCCTGAAATTCTCAGATGTGTTGAGTGCACAGGGCACAAAGAACTGTCCTTGGAGCCTCACACTGCAGGTTTTGAGAACAGCTCTAGGGAGACACAGCAGGCGAGCACAGAGGTGACTGCAGTGCTGACCCCAGCACAGCAACCCACAGATCAGCAGAGAGTCAAGCAGAAGGTGCAGGCCTTTGAACCTGGGGCATTGATCACAGGTCTGCTCCAAGTGAAAAGAGGGTCTGGAGAAGAGGAGAGAATCCACTTAATTCCTAGGATCAGAACAAAATAGTTGCAGTCTATCTGTTCACATGCTGACAGGACTCTGCCCTCATCCTGAGTGCCCTGAGACCAAGGCTATTTATTTTCCTGATGTCGTAACACTTCCAAGGGAGAAGAAACTAGAAATCTGGGGACTAGAGATGACTTTCTTCAATCTCTTCGCCTCAGAACAGGCAGATTCAGGAAAGGAATCTGATGTTCCTGTTGCCTATTAGAACCACAAATGGAAAGGTTAAGAGAGAAGACAAGATGTTTGTAGTAAGCCTCACATGAATACAAAAATCTACATGTACAAAAATGTACATGACAACCAGTCATGAAAATTGTTCACTAACTACTATGCAAACCTGGCTCTGTATGCAAAGTCCAGAAATGAAAAACCTTGGAATGTTTTATATAAAAGCCATCATAAAGGACAATAGCAACCAGCTGATCAGTGAAGCAGAAAAGTCAGCAAAGCAAAGCAATCGAAGAAGTAAAACTTCCCCAGAAAACTACAAATGCTGGCTGGAGCCACAGAAGCAACGACAACAATTTTTGTAGACCCACAAAGAAAACTAAGGATCTGAGTAGGAAGAACATTTAGGAAGACAAAAGAATACAATCACAGAACTACAGTAAATGATATGTATAGTTTAAAATAGGCAATTTATAAGCACAGTGACAGTTCTGATTAGTGCAGTAGGAAAGGCAGTGAAACTAAGGAATGGGCTATACAATCTTAAGTATGAACCACTTTTAAGTAGAGCTAATAATTTTACATTTACCCAATGCAGTTCTGGCTCATGCTTAAGACCTTGATTTCTCTGTTTGCCAGGGTCCCAGACTTAACTTTTAGGTCCTAACTTGTCCCTTGAGAACTACTTTCTCTTTCATAACTTAGTCCCTATGATTGTCTCCACAATGCTTTATGCAAAGAAAACCTGCTTCTTAGCTGGGTTAGATGATTTGAATCCACAAAGCTATATTGGGGGTTTTGTGTTTGCTTGTGTTTAATTGAATGGCCCTCACCTCCCATACCCTTCTTCCATGTTCTCTGTTTTGTCTGTTTAATATATAAAGCAGCTGCTATTTTAAGAATATCAGAAGACACTGCTTAATCAGCACCTGGAGGGTACAAAGCCAAAGCCTGAGGGAAACAATTCTCTCTCTACTCAGCATCTTCCTTGATGTTAGTTCTGGACTGGACACGATCTACTGCTAACTCAGGTCTCCACTGTACTGGCCAGTGTCTGCTTTGTGTATGTGGCATACTCAGAAAAGGAAATCTTTTGCACAGGCATCCATTATCCCTACTCCTATTCCTTTGATTTTGCTCTCATCCATGCAATTTCTGACAGTGAGAAACAGGAGCTGAAGAGGAAAAAAACATAACATTCAATATTGCTATTGCCTGCACCATTCTCTTTTAACTTCCCTTCTTTTTAGCACTTTTTAAGTTCTTTTCCAGTTAATTTCTCTTTACTCCTTTACTGAGCCTCCCCGAAGCAGCACAGATATGTAACAGAGTTGCCGTAACAGATGTGAATTGCCTCTCTTTTTAATGGAACTAAATTTATTCTTAAGAAGCTAATACATGGTTGGTGCCTGAGCAGAAAGATCCACAACTCTTGCTACCTCCCTCCAGCACAGGGTTTTGTTTTCTTTTAAATAGCATAAAGGAAGTAACTCGCTGAAACTGTTCTACTTATTCACAAATAAAAAATTCCCTCAGGCTAAAAAATCCCAAGAAACCACAGCAGTGGCGTTTTTAGAGCAGTTGCCCAATCTCCTTAAATCTAAAATCTCACTAAACGAGGTGGCCAGACATTGGTTAGCCAGTCCTGAATAAAGCCTTCTACATCTGTTCATCACAGCACCTGGTTAATCCAATACAGGCAGAAAAAACACAGCAGCTTTCATTAATCTTTGCAGCGTTTGAATAAACCCAGGATTTGTCTCTGGGACAAAAACTCTGTTCTCAGAAGTCAAAATTTTCTCCTGAAAACTGGTATAAAGAGCTGCATGTCTCATAAAGGAAAAAGCTATAGAGCAGTATTTAATAAAAGCACCCAACCAACAAAATTTTATCTTTCAAAGAAATACTGTCTTCTGTTATTTTTAGTATTATCTATAGAGGACAAAAGTAAAGAATATATTAAATATATATACATATTAGAATCATTTAATATAATTTATTTCTTTCACACCTCTTTACACCACATTCATTTCACTGGATAAATTTCAGATAAACACTTGCTCATAACTAGCTCACAGCTGCAGCACACCTTATAAAACATTTCTGAATGAAAAAGCTTCTCATAATTTGCAGCTCTTGACTCCAGCAGCTTCTGAGACAATAAATGCCAATTGTTTCTCCTTCAGTTATTTGTGCTTCTTAAAACAGGATAATCACTGTGACTGACCCAGCACTGCCACCGGAGGGACTAAATTAATGTTTTCTTTCACAACACAATAACCTGATTGAATGAAGTCCTGGGATTATCCTCATTCAGCCTTTTCAGACTAGATTTCTCAAGACAGTCTCCTATCAACATACAAGCAGAGTCACTGATTGTGTTGGCCGTCTCCACGCAGTGAGATTCTGAGCCCCTGACCCAGTGTCAGCCAAACATGACAGTCAAAGTCATGCAGAAAGGAGGTTCCTTCCAAGCAGACTGAAAGCTGTCCATGAGCAAGAAGAGAGACCTGGGAAACTGCCTGCAGAGGGACGACACAGACTTTCCCTGGTTTTGCCCTTCTGACCCTGCAGCTGCACGTGCAGCCCTGAGCCAGGCACAGCAAGGGCCATCCCGTGCCCAGGGTGCAGCCAGGGAAGAGACAACAGCATATCAGGACCTCAACTACTGCCGCAAAAAGACCTTCCTTTATTGAACCCACATGTTTCCAAGCTAACAACTGATGGGCACATTTGGGTATCTGATGGATTGTGGCTTCTGAGATTTCAAGGTATGCAGCCCAGCTCTGTCCTGCTGCCAGACCTCTTTCCTGGACCTGGGAAGACTGTGCCATGCAGCAGCTCCGACTGAAAAGAAACTGCTTCTCCATGGGGTTGGAGCAGCAGCTGGCAGTCAAAAGGGTTACTGCCAGGTGATTTTGAGAAGCTTTTGCAAAAATCTTTCAATGAAGGGCAGTTATTTTTTTCTGCAGCAGGGCAGCAGACAGGAATGCAATACTGTCCTGGAGTAAATCAACCCTCATGCAGTCCCAAGATTAACATGGTCCTTGGGTAGGACCACACACCTACAACTTGGTCACAGACCCTACAGAGGAACACCCTCCATCCTCCTCCTTTGGTGGAGGGAGGTCAGATGGGATTATAAGGAGTGCATAATAACAGCAGTGCCTCCCTCAGAGGCTCTCCCCACACCTGCACAAAAGCACACACTGCCCCCCTACAGGAACTCCACAAAAGCTGTTGTCCACACGAGGATGTGATTCTCCTAACGCAGTGACCTCTGTGTGCAGCAGTGCTGCTGCCAGATCTAGAGCCAACTTTCCTGCCCTTTCCACTGCCTCCTGTTAAACACCACCTTTTCTCATGAACGCAGTTTGTTAGAAAGAGAAAGTGACTGGGAGGCAACTATCCTAGAAGGAGTGGGGACACAAAGATAAATGACAGAGTAAGTTCCTGTCTGCATGGTTTTTGTCACAAAACAAAAGCAGTTAATAATACAAGGAGCATCAGATCCCAACTGTAGCACTCAGCAGCTCTGCCTCCCAAAAGGTGATAGAGGGGAGGTGTTCTGGATGTCAAATCTTGAAATATTTTACCTAATATAAAGAAAATATACAAGCGATAAATAATCTTTTAATGTCATAGTGCCTTTTTTCCTCAAATACTCTAAAGCTTTTTAACTTTGAGGCAGCTTTTTTCCTTTTTCTAACATTATCTCTTATAATTCTAATCCACCCCAATAATTAAAGTAATTAAATTACTCTTTTACTAGGTGACCTGACAGAACTAGTTTAGTTCTTGAAAAGAATGGAGATTAAGTGATTATTTCTTTGCTAGGTATTAACACAATTCATTACAAAGCACTTCTGTCAAGTTTAGTACCATAATTTATATAACTACTACTGTATTAGTTAGGTTTGTGACCATTCAAAAGTACTTAAACACTCATACAGAGCTCCAAGTTTCCATTAAGTACTCATTCCAAAAGTAATCAGGTAAATTGTCAAAGAGAACATGATGAAAATTTCTGTTCCTTTGACCAGCTTAGTTTACTTAATCATAGGAAAATTCCCACCCATCAGTCATCAGCCCACCAGGACATACTACATTATCTTCACTCTACAAAAGCTGTTACTCAGCATGCATCTCCTTTCTACTTTTATTGTTTCCATTTCTTTCCAACTTCTCCTTTGGTCTCCACTCTCTCAGAACAGAGGAGGAAGCTACAGGACCTAGTAGTAATAATCCTACAAAAAGAAGGAAAATGAGAGAGGAAGAGATAAATGAAAACTTAAAAATAAGATGTGAGGAGCTCTATCCAGCAGAACAGAGATGTCAAAGAACCAGCAGACTCATTCTCAGGAGCACTACAAAGCACGTAACTGTGATTCCTTCACTCCAGCCATGCTCTATTACAATAAACATAACTGACTAAGCTGCAGATGCCCTCTGGATGGACACTTACCTCAGACACAGAGGACATTTTCAGTAGGGGACTTTTCAGAGAGTAGCAGATAGAAATACAGAGGCGAGATGATAGGACCCTTTCCACAACAGACTCCTAAAGGGTATCCTGCCTGCCACTGCAGCCACCTCGCCCATTTAACTCTCTCATGGCCCCTGGTATCCAAGTTTGTTTATCAGGAAATGACTGCTACCTCAAGTATGAGATGTCCTCAACTTCTCACTTAAACAGGTGTTAGTGGTGGGGAAGGGTTGTGGGTAGTGTGGCCTTTTTTCAGAAACAAGGGTATCAGAGGAGTCTGGCAGGATACCCTGATCAGATGGGGACACATACTGTAACCTTATTCTCCATTTCTTTTTCAACAGTTAACCTTTATGAAAGGACTTGTTTGCTAAATAGACTTAATGTATCAACTGCTCTGTCCCAGTTCAGAGACTGATGCATGTTACTGCTTTTCTCAGCCAAGCCATGAGTGAACAACCACTTCTCTGGCAGTAGTAAAGGCTGTGATCTTCATCAGGGACACAGACTGCACTCCTGCACTGGGTGACACAATTACTGTGGTTTAAGAAGTTACCACCTCCAACCAGGATGTAATGATTAACCAAAAGGTCACTATATAGAACAGCTTAATACTCATTGCTCTCCCCATTAAGCTTTAAGTCACAGAGACACTTGAAACTCATCTCTTTTACTTTGCCACTGAGGCTTGCTAAGAGCAGGGCTGGCAGCCAGCCATTTTGGCCCAGATCCCCAGTGCGATTGCTTCCGACAGTGTAACCATCCATACACGTGGTTATTTCTGCCCTGAGCTGTACATAACTGCACAGAGCAATGGGCATCAGCTATCCTGGGCATCAGCCAGCCCTCACATGGTAAATAGCCATGCAAGTAGGCTGACTGCACTGCTACCCGCTCCCTTCAGTGCTTCCATGACTGGGGTCTCTTCTCTGATGTGCTTTTAGAGAAGTGGGCACAGGAAGGCAAGTTCAGAGGAAATATTTCTAACAGCTCCTTCAACAAAAGGCAATACACTGGCAGAAGTCACTCACTCTCACAGGAGGAACAGCCCAGTAATGCTTAAATCCAGTAAATTTAGGATTGCATGGTGCTACAAAGTGTGCATGGTACCTGCAACATACATAAAACTGCAATTTAACCTGAAAAAAAGAAAGAGCACCAACATGTGCATGAATACCCTCCCACTGCAGTACAGCAGCACAAAGTTGTGCATTACCTCATCAGTCCCCACACCCATCAATGTCAAATGCCATACAAAGAACTGCTTCCAGAGTGGAACCAGAGAGGGGAATGCATTCTGGAACTGTGGGCACAAGTGATAAGGAGTGTGGCTATCCTTGACCCGGTTCTGTTCCACGGCAAGGAAACATGAGCTTTTATGCTATTTTCTCTTGACTAAACACAGCACTCTTTTGCTAAGCAGTCCTAGATGAGAATTCTGCAATTCTATGCTTAGCAGTTTACAAAGAACAAAGAGGGTTTTTTTAATCCTGTTGCTAATAGCATATACAGGAAATGGGAAAACTGTAGGTGCATGAAAAATACCCCAATATTTTGGAAGCAAATCCTGACTCATTCTGTACCAAAGGGGCTCTCAGTCAGAAAATGCGTGAAGCATCAAAGCAAATTTCTGAACATTTCAACAGTTCAAGTTAGAACAGATCTCAGAGTAGCTAGTATAAGCATGCGCAAGCCAAACAAGTAAAGGGAACAATGTGAACAGAGGACAGAATTGCTTTGGTTTGAGGGTGGCATGGTTACTTGTTTTGACCAAAGTAAAAATTATCTCAGCAAATTTAAAAGCAATGCTGAGAAGTCATAACAAAACAGTGAAAGAGAAGACAGAGCCACAAATGACCACAGCACCCTGTGAACTGAATTTGCTGCTGTATTGTTTCTACAGACCAATGCACTGATACACCACAGTGAAGGCTTCCCCTCTCAAAAAGCTTGACAAGTTGCCTTTGTAATCTTAATGGTACCATTTGAGTTATCCAATCAACACTGTGAAAAGATAATCTGATTTAATGACTCAAGAGTGGGCACTAGATTAAAGTTTTCTGTCCCACATTTTTTACAGAGGGTTTCCTAGTCATGACTGTAAAAGTCACATCTGAGCTTTCTTAAATGTCAGTTTCAAGCTTTGACACAAAAATAAATACTGATGTCATTTGCTACAAATGTAATAATGGATTATGAAGAAGTGATGACTAGACTTGTGAGAAAAAGCTAATTATATGAGTTACACTGATAGTTATAGGCTGCAGGCTCAAAATATTTTTATTCTCTTTATTGCTTTTGATATGCAAGATCTCTTTAGACCATTTCTAATTACCAGTGTAGCACAGCTCGAGTTGAACTGCAACATGTTGCTAATGGCAACAGCAGTGGTTTCACATATTTATTTCATTAAAACATGTTTCACCTTGGAACTGTCCAGCTGGACTTAGATAATGGGTCAGACTTCAGAGGTGTCATGGAGCTCCCACTGCCTTCAGCAGCGCTGCACCAGCTGCTACTGACAGCTGCTGTATTTTCAAGTAACAATTGTAGAGATAACATTGCACTTTCTGGAAAAGCGTTCCCACACTGCACAGCAACCCACAAAGGCACACACACACGTGTTTGATGTAGGACAAGCACCGTACCTCATTCCTTCTGTTGATCTGTTCTGGTAGTTTCGGTACAGCTGAGGGACACCCAGCATGGCTTCGGTGAACACAGCAAGGAAGCCCAGCGTTTCCACAAAGAGGGAGGAGTCCAGCCACAGGTAAGTGATGTAACCAGTCACACCAGTGAAGGTGAGGACGCACTGCACGTAGTCTGTAAACTTGCTCCAATGCCAAAAATAGTTCAAGTCAAAATCTGCAACAGAACAGGAATGCAAGAAGACTCAAATATGTTTTCCCAACCAGCTCAAAGTTAATCAGGGTGGAAGTGAGAACTGGGAAGCATGAGGGAACCACAGCCTTGGTGGTAGGGGATAGTAGAAAATGAGGGATAGGACTGAAAAAAATAAAAGCAAAGCAACCGAACACTCTCACAACCACCACCAGTGCCCCCAAAAAATTCCCACAAAAACAAGAAGAAAAATAAAGAATAACCGTCCTGATTTCAAAAACATTTTTTGGGCTGTGTTCAATAAAGAAACAATAAAATAAAGGCTTGCAAGCCAACAAAGTATTTACAAAGATAACTTTTTAAAAGAAAGCATTTCAAAAATACCTTCCTGTCTCAAACATGAAGGACTCTGGATACTGCTCTAGTGGAGCTGACATAGTAAATGTTTCACAAAAACCATCCCAATACTAATAACACGCCCCAAGCACGGCAGTGCAAGCATTCTTTCTCTTAGGTCATTATCTCTTGTCTTCCAAGTGCCTCAATCCAAGCTGCTTAGAAGGTCACCTGAAGTCCACAGCTCTGTTCCCTGGTGCAGTGCAGCTGCCTGTGGTGAAGGGCAAGATGCCAGTGCAGCTGCTACAGTTTTACTGAGACAGGTCCAAGACTGTGGCAACATTTTCCCTGGAAAAAGCCTCCCACAGACATCACCGCCTTCACTCCAAGGACAAAACACACTTTGCTCTTGCCTTTGCCAGCATCAAGGAGTGCAAGGTGAGCACCCATTTCTGCATCAGTCACTACAAAACACTGAGCCACAAAACACAAATGCCCCTCTTGAGGGAAGGAGAGAAGGAATGAACCAACCAGGGCATTTGTTTGGCACATTCACAGCATATCGCTGTAAGATATGTAGCTGTCTTATTGATGAATAATAAAATACACAACCCCATAGCCATTGACTGTATAGCAAAATAACAACTTCATTTTTAACAAAAATGCTACAACTGTTCATTAGCAGGTGCTGTTCCTGCCCTCCTTTCTTAGAAGCACTTCAAGTTAAAAATGCCTACTTCAGACCAACTGGACTCTGTTAACTACCAAGGTGATGAACTACTGTCCTAACAGGGTTATTACAGCCAGCCCAAAGCTGTGCAACACATAGCACATCATTAGAAGATTTCTGTTGCTGACACTTCAGAAGTAGTAGAGAAAGATATAGAAATAGTCCCACTGCTGACTCAAGCAAGGAGGACATCAACCTCCACTAACACTAACAGCAAATTCAGTGAGATGGGAATACAGGCACTTAGCTGCCCAAGGATACAAATGCATGCCAAGTAATAGTTTCATTTTCTGCATCTCTTCATACCTTCATATCAGTACCAGTCTGGCCCTCAGACACTCTTTATTAACTATTCTCTTTACAGTACTTGGCAAACCCACACCTCAGGACACCTCCTGACTGCACCCAGCTGAATCATTTTATTTTGCCACCCCAAGAGGAAGGCACAACCGGCCAGGAGCTATACCCAACCTGCAGCATTGTCAGCCATCACCCAGAACTGAATGAAATTACCTGGGGCAAAACCACTGTCAATGTAAATGTTGACTTTCAGTACTTTATGGTAGTGGCTCCTCCGCCTCAGAATTCAGGGACACAAGACTAAATAAAAAGTTAGACCCAGTGCTGGCACAGCCCAAAGCACATGAGCCTCATGCATTTCTGGAGCTTTGTGAAGGCTTTCCTTTTTGGAGATGAAGGGCCCATGGCCCTTCACTCATTAAACCTTCCTACCAGCTGTCAGATCTGCTCTGCATACACTGTGTTTTTCCTCCTGCATTCTCCACATGCTCAAGGATCCTTTTTAAAATACCCATCCCTAGACACCAAATCCTAATTTCCCCAGTTCATTTTCATCATAGAAATCAAAGAACTAAAACTACACGGAAGGAGCAGAAGTTTAGGAAGTTTATGAAATCAAAAATGTCAACATTTCTACAGCTACCGTGAGGCAAGCTACAAAATCCATGGATCCATGCAAACACTTGGGCACAGATGAGAAAAACTCTGTGTGAAACAGGACTTCAGCTGAAGCAGGAGAACTAATTACTAGCACAGAGAGTCTCTTTTGCTAAAAACTATCATGATGCTAGACAATCACCATTTCACTGCAGTAGTTTATAAGTTCTAGTTTCTGCTATAAATTTTTCTTGGTAATGTATTCAAGAAAGAAGGGAAGAAGGGAAGAGAAAAGAAAAGAAATAAGAGCAATCATAACCTAGGTAATAGTTTTGCAGAAAAACATCTGAGTTATTGTAAGAACAACGCAATATATAATTACTAATTGCTCTACGTAACAGATGTATTCTCCAGATGCAGAAGTCTATTTTAAGACACCACACATCACCACACTCTGCATTACCAAAAAAAAAACCAAAAGGTAGAGAATGACATACCTGACTTTCCATAAGGGTTGTAGCTTCTTAGCCCTTATTTGAACTGCTAAAATGTTTTGCCACATGATTGCTTCTTTTTAACCGAGGCTAAAGTTTATTTTCTTTGACAACTGGTTTCAAAAATTCAGAGGGAAAAAAATCACATACCCATCACTTCAAGGTCTGGAAATAAACTGTGACTCATTTTTCCAAGTGGCTCCCTTCTCAAGAGGGTCCAAACACATTAGTTCTGTAATGGGAGTGATAGTCTTTTAAAGAAAAAAATGCTGATTCTGCTGAATGCTTAAAAAACAAAAAAAAAAAATAGTTTAAAAAACAGAACAAAATTCATGTGTATGCAAACCACTCCTATCCCAAGAAGATAGTCAGAGGACACCAATCAGTGCCCCAGACCATGTCATCTGAGAACTGAACAAAGTTATAAATATCATTGCAAACATTATTCATGTCTGAAGAAAAGTATGAATAATAAATATGATACTGGAATTTTTGCCCCCCCCATCATCTCTTTTCTTTAAAAGGACAAAACAAGAAAACCCACTGTACCACCATATATTTCTAGCAAACATCTTAAAAACTGTCTAAGTTAAATGTGGGTGCATATCTTTCTACTCCCTGAAATGGGAAGACACTGCTTGCAGAGCTCACTCCATTCTGCCCAGACAGAAATCCCTGACATGGGTTTGTAACCACATTCAGCTGATTCAGTTCAAGCAGTAACTCCCACTCACTAACATCCTGTGTGGATCAGAATTGGCATTACTGCGGTGAAAGGTACTGTACTTTATTACCCATGGCTGAGCTCTTTCAGCCACTCAGTGAGTTGCATTTTAAGCATGTTAATCCATTGATAGATGAGAGATTTATGTTGGAAAATCCTATTAATGCTGGGGGAAGGAGCAGCTCGGTAGGTTTTTTGTGCACTGACTAGAGAAAACTCTACACAGCTTGAGGGTGAAGAAGGATGAGATTAAACGGCCTCCTCTGGGAGGCACTTTGCATGCCAGATACGAAAAATGTAAAGCAGGCAGAGACTGCATTGTAAATAACAATGGTTATTATCAGTTGGGCCAAAATGAAAGTAGTAAATCCAAGATTCTGGTGCGGGATAGATGCCAAGTGACACAAAGAAGAGTCCACAGTATCAACTTGTACTTGAGGATGACACAGAGGTCCACACAGTTACATTATATTTAGTCAAGAAGCATTTTATACCAAGCCAGCTACCATGCTAGTCCCTTCTGGGAAAGTGAAGCAAAGACTTTGACATCCTAAAAATTATTTACTGTAGCTCTCAATTTCTCTTACTAGTTGCATCTGATTTTGTGCCATGACCTTTCTAATTCCGTACCTACATCCCTTGCACTACATTCACTTACACTTGTCCTTGGACATTTGACCCAGCCCCTCCTTTTTGTTTGGTTCCTTCCTAGTTTTGAGGTCAAGGAAAAGCTTGCCATTTCAACTGCCTTTGTAAGGTGGGAGAGTTTGCATTTGAGCCCTCCGTATAGATTTGACAAGGAAATAAACTCTTTTCTTCTTATGAAGGCCACTGGTTTTACTCTCTCCCACTCCTTACAAACACCATTACATCATAGTCACTCACCCAAACTGCCTCCCATAATTAAACTCTTGACCTGCTGTATGAAAAACACTGCTCACTAACTCCTTCTAAGAGCATGCTGGACAGAGAGTCTCTACCCCTGAGTGCCCTTCTAAACAGATGACTGGGTAGTTAATCCTCCTACCCCTTGGTACACAGCTAATTCTTATGTTTTGTGAGACTGTGGTGCTGTTCAAAGGACATCCAATTTCCATCAACTGACTGTGGACCACAGTGTCTGCTCACCTGACCTGTTCCTGCCACACGATCAAAGGAGTCCAGCCTGAGCAGTCAGATGTCCAATGCCTCCCTTAACAATACTGCAATCCAAAACCTGAGGGCTTAGATGCTGTCAAAGAGCCTGGAAACAGTAATATATCCAACCTGGAACAGTTACAAAATGCAGTCATGGCTGGGAATTTTTTCAGGTTATTATCCATGGTGTGTTTACTGTAAAATATACACCCTTTGAAGATGCAGGAGCTGCAACCTGCAACTCTCTGTGCTGCCTGTGGGTCTCAGCCACTGGGCTACAGTACAACACTCTCCCGCTCATTTGCTCTTCTGCTCGTCTCCAGAACTCATGGTCTCTGCTGTAAAAGGGGTTCAGCTCTGAGCTGCAGGCAAATACGATGCTGCTCCTCATCCCAGCCAGGCAACAAGGGCAACTCTTTGGACAGTTGGAAGATGCGGACTTGTATCCCCAGGCTGACAAGAGAAGCTAACTCAGACCTCTCACACTTCCAATGAGTGCTCTACGCTAAGCACACGTCCTGCACTAAGCAGTGGCATCTTAAAAATAAATTTTGTCTCATTCTCTGAAGAGGACTTGTGAGGCACCTGCCACAGGAGGCTGGGCCCAGGCAGTGGATTCTGAAAAGGAGACTTTTACACTTACAGTTCTTCAGCTGCAGCAAATCCTCAGACATTTGCCTCAGGCATTATCTGTCTCCCTGGCAATCCTGATTTCAGCTGTCTCATCTAAAAACAGCAGCAGGATTGCAGAGAAGCCCACTGGCTTAGCACTCCTCACCCTGCTCATTCTGAGCAGCCCCCAGTCAGAATCTGGGTTTCTCTGACGCTCTGTTCTGAAATTCCTGAGTACCCCACAGGGCACCAAGGAAATAACTTGGGTGACAAGGGCAGCAAGGCTCTGCATGACAGTTACTGGGTGATCCAAAACTTTCTCTCACTCTCAATCATCCACATATCCAGCTAGGCACTTTCCTCTTTCCTTCCAGAAAAAAAGAAGCAAGCAGCATTACAGACAGACAGTGAGAACTGATACATTTAGATTTTCTTTCCTTCTTTTTCAAGAAGTGATAGAAACCTGCAAATGCTGTCTGAAGCCAGCATTTCTTTTACACTCACAGGGACTAAGAAGGGTCTTGTTATCTTTCACTCATGGTATGAAAGAGAAAAAACAGGAGATTAGCACCAAAAACTTCTGGCTCTGATCCAAACCACTGTCTTTTTGAAAGGACGTTGTCTATAAAGAGACAATGCTCTTCATCTCCATTCCCTCAGGCCCATGACTTAGGAATTCTGCAAACTCTGGGTTACTTTTATGTATCTGCTCAGCCCTGTCATTGCAGTACTTCAGCATCTCTCAAACATTCCCTTCTATCTGGTCTTCACACTGACTCGTACCCAAACATTGTTACTTTTTCCTCTCTAGCCCATCCAAGATGGGAGCAAGATATTCTGGAGGGTCTTAAACCTCTTCTGAAAATACCACCCCAGCCTATACCAAACAAATTATTCTCCTCCAATGAAATCCATTTTTGACATCCCTTGGCTCATACAGTGCATTCTCTTGGCCACATCTAATGTCAGTTCATTGATGCCAGTCCTCTTAGTATTTGACTCTCCTTAAAAGCCCAGCATGAGTCCTTTAGTCAACAAAAAGTAACCAGCAGATTTTCACGTGAGAGGGGGGAAATGTCAAATCTTAATTGCAGAGAAAAAGGCTGAAAGCCTGACCCACACAAACCTTGAAGATTCATACAAAGAACTTTTGTTTTTAAAAGCTCAGTGGAGCTTTCAGTATTTGATGGGGGACACCCATCACTTGAGATGAGAAGTTCAAGTCTGATGAAACCTCCTCTACATCAACATTATCCCTATCTCCCCTCAGTCATCTTCTCTAGTTTGAAGGCAAGTACTTGCCTTGGTTTTCTTTGCCTCATTTTATGTAGCATCACAATCTTCTAAAATCTTCTGTGCTGGGTCTCTTGTTTTGTCACATCAGGTTCATGTTTTTTCCCTCCCATGAGGATTATTACCCACTCTTCTTCCTCCTTCTCAAAAACCTACATGTAAGTGGGCTGACATTTTTTCAGCACCATCCTGCCCATTCAGGGCTTCTCACTCATATTCCACACTGTCCCTCAGCACACACCTACATGCATCAGCAACTGCTCTATCCTTCCCCTTTGGGTTCTGCAGGGTCCACTCTACCTCCTCACCAAAGGGAATTAGCAATCGCACGGTTAAGAAACACATGTGAGTTACAACTACTTCAGAAAAATCTGACACAAATGCACTAGTACATATGAAAAAGTCAGACAATCCACACATTATTTCTTAACATCCTGCCTTTCCCATTAATGTGCTATTTCCCTGATTTTACAGCCTTTGGTTTAAGGGAAACCTTTGAATACCACTTAGCACACTGGTCCTCACCAGAGATAATTAGCAATAATACCTATCTTGACCATTTTGTAACCCTTAAAGAGCAGCAATTTAAAAGTTACAATTTATTCTGAAAGTTTTACTCCTGCTGCTATCAACACACAGGACAACAGGAATGAAAAGCTCAATCGAAATATGATACCCTGGGGACCTTCTGTGCGGCTGACAGCCTTTGCTGTGCTATCTGCAGTGTAACTTGCTTTGTACATAACTTCAGTTTACGGGAGTCTCACAGTGAAGAAGAAAAAAATTTAGAGAAAAATGCAGTGATATAAACCCACAAAATTAGGTTGACCTTTTCCCCATCTTTGAGAATTTCCACTGTCTTACAAAAGGATGCAGAATTGTTTACATCAGTTGTGCTCCACTGATACCAGCCCTGTCAACATTTTAATTTGTGTGTTTATACCTAAATATGCCTGCATACACATACATGCCTCTTCCTCACAGTACTCCTGATGTTATAAGCATTAAAAAGAAAGCAAAATTTAAAAAGCAAGCAGGGGAGAACAAAGATTTTTTTTGTTCTAATACAGAGGAAATTTTAGCAAGTATGGTATCTGTGAACAAGGTTCCAACTGTTGGGCTCAGAAACTACTGGTGAATGCCAGCTGAGCTGGGAAATCCATAAGGAGCGGTACAGCTCAGCCCAGCCATCTCTGCACATCTCTGCAGAAAGAGTGTAACCAACCTGGGGGCAGCCAGAAGCAAACTCCTACCCCAGTCCCTCCCACAAAAAGCATGCAGAAGAGTACTCTGGACTAGTCTCCTCCAAAGCAAGGACATTTCTTGGAGCTCTCCAGATGGAAGATGCTTTTGAGGCAATCTTGCAGCAGGTACACGTGCAACCCCCCTACCAATGTACCTCGTGCAACATATGCTAACCAAACTGTTTGCTTCCCAAGTCCAGCTGAGAAAAAACACCAGGTCTCTACTCCTGGTGTACCAGTAGGCCAGTAAGATTAGGAGAGGAAAAAAAGACACCCACCACCACACACGTGCCAATACTGCTACTAAGGCAAGGCACTTAACTTTAGGCTAGATATATCTAAATCAAGGTACTTATAGCACTGTATTGGCACTGTAAAGACTGGCTTCACCAGTAGCATCACTACTGAAACTCCCCTACTGTGTTAACTGCTACTCTTGCCTGCTCAGTATACAAGTCTCTCTCCTTTCTAGTCCAATGTATTGACTGTTCTTCTTAGTCACTGTGTCCATGAGATTGTGTCAACAGCAGGCAAAAGCAGCAATTAGCTGACTTATGACCAGTGAAGGAAAACAGCCTAATAACTAGGCAGGATCATGGGGCTTGGAAAGCCTCTGGAATAAGACAGCTGTGGCCCAAAGGATTTAGTGCTACAGAAATAAGCTCTGTGTTTGAAAAGGTGCATGAACAGCTTTAGAAGCCACATGACTCAGAGTGAGCGTGGACTTCAGGAGGAAATCCTCCTCTAAAGCTGCAACAGGGCAGTGAAATGGGAAGCCCAAGGGATGCCACAGCAGAGTTTTGATGACTCTGGGCAGCCTTTGCTTTCACTACAAATACTCCTGATTCTGCTCACCTCCTACACCAGGAGCATCAAAAATGCCAGAGCAAACTAAAGAAGTGCCCCAACCCTTCACCTGCAAGCAGAGCTGTGAAGTCAGGCCTTTGCTCCCAACTGTGCCAATGATGGAGGTGGCAGATAAGAGATAGGCTCACTCTTCTTTTGGCCACGTACGCCTTCCTATGCTAACTATAGACAGAGACTTTCTTTTTCTGACAGCAAGATAAGATATGATGATGAGAATGTCACAGCAAGAAGAACATGTAGTACCAAGTTTCTATTTTTACAATAATTTTAACAATATTTTACACTATCATCAGCATAGTTTATTGAAGATATCACCCAGAGCCCTACCAGGCAGTACACAAAGGCCTCCAAAAAAGACTAAAATGGACTAAGTTTAGCATGGCAGAGCACACAGCCTTGACTCTAAAATTCTTGTAGTTGGGAGTTATAAATTCTCTGTGAAAACAGTTTAATTTATTTTGAATAGTACTGAAACTTATTCTTTGCAGCTTAAGTCTCAGAAGATATCAAGACTACTATAATATTTGAAACAATATGCCCTTTCTCATCTAAAGACTGTAATTAAAGAGATGAATAAAAGTTCTTCTAAACATTACAAAACCAAGCTGTGCATTAGACCAGATGCAGTCTGACTCACGTTCCACCATGCCAGAGATTACAATGCCAGGTTGCATGTAAAATGCAGCAAGTTACTCCCAGAAACTCTGGAAGTAACTGCCAGGTAATACTTTCTCTTTACTTTTTGAACTGAAGATCTCTGAGAAAAATGCTAAGTGATCTCTCTCTTTTTCAGCCTTGTCTGAGCTTGACTTGCCTGAGACCCTATCTGCTCTGTTGTGAAGACACCACAAAAAGAAGGTGTTTGTCAACTTTTTTTGGACACTGACATCAGATGTGCATAAATGCATGTGTAAGTATGTATACAACACAAAGCTAAACACTCTTCATAAAAATCTAAACTCATCTCCTCATTTAGGATTTTTGGGGGCAAGTTTAATCCTTGTTTCGTAGGTAACCCACCACCAGCCAAGCCAAGTTCTAGCCCCCAAACTGGCCCTACTAATTCAGCATCCAAACAGAAGAATGCCTTATGCAGCTGCCTCCTTTGCTACAACAATGTGATGTGGCCTGCTAAACACCTCTTGGCAATTACCTCAGCTAACCTCAGAATAAGCCATTTTAGTATCAATAGCTGAATGCTTCAAAGTCATCACAAGCACACAGGAAATTGTAGGAAGCTTTTGCCTCTTTTCTTCACTTGCCTCTCTCCTCTGCCCAGTCCATGCTACACACACGAAAATGTCAGACATGTTTTTTAAATTATCTGAACTGCATTACAAAGATGCTAATATCTCAAAATGATGGCACAGTCTACTCCATTTCATAGAGCTTCCTTTCAAATATCTATTATAGTTAATAATAATAGGGTAGGTTGATGAACAAGAATCCTGTTTTCAAAAAAAAAATTGTATTTCTGGATTTTTGTTCTACACTGGAATACAAAGGAAGACTTTAGGAAATCTGAGGGAGAATGAAGAGAGAGGCAAACATACAGATGGGATTTGGGAAATCAGTTCAAACTTTTCATGTCTCTGATTTGAATTAAGGACCTTCCACTGGGGTTTTTCCATGTCCTACATCACCAGGTCATGAAGCTATTACCCACTCAGATCTGGAAGCATCTCCTACATTCTGACCAATTTTGACCAAATTCATTAAAATAATTTATGTATGTGTGTTTGTGAAGACGTGACCATTCACCGGTGACAATCTTTATCAACAACAATCAATTCACAAATTTCTGGCCAGCAGTAGCAAAAAAATCTCAACTTATAAATTCTCATTTGCTACCATAAACATTATTTAAGTACACTGAAACTTAAAAGTATAAAGGTGACTATGGAAATTCATCGGCTATTTAAAAAAAAAAAATATATATATAGGTAGATAAAGTTGCCGATAATTCCAATTTCCATGCAACTTTCTAGGGAAAAGGGAATAAAAGGATTTCAGGTAGCAGAAGGTTTTCCAGAACCTCCATGCCTGCAGTGTCCCCTCACAACCATTAAACCAAAACTCATTCTATTTACAGCAAGTCTGCACAGATCTAAATTACTGGATACGGACACCAAACAGCAGGAACTTCCACTGCATTAGCAGAAAGAATTTATAGGACGGGAAACCAGTAGAGAGTTTCACTTGAGTGCTTGCAGACTGCCTTACTGATTACAGCACTTGTAACTGGAGGAGCCAAGCGAGACAGAGCTTCCCTGAAACAGAATTTCCCCTTCAACTTCCCAGATGTTTAGTTTGACCACAGAAAAATCCCTATTTTGACAAGACCAGTGGTTTTTATGCAAGGTGCACTTTGAAATACCACATTTTCTGAACACCATGTGCCTGCAGTTCAATGCTCCAAAGCTAACAAACCTTCAAGACACAGAACAAAAGGCAGTTGCTTTAAGTAACTGGCTCTGTCATGAAGAGTTTGGTGGTGACACAGGTGTGCATTCACAAATTGTTCACATTTCCCAGATAAGTTTAAGCCCCTCTCATTCCTCTCAATCTATAACAGGACAACTCTTTAGCTCCCTGAAGCATTTCCCACTGCAGCCACAAAATGTGGGCTTTTCTCTTTCTTTTTTTAAGATTTTACACACACAAAAAAAGAACAAGCCTGCATTTTAAGCAAGATTGGTTCACTTATTTGGTTCAAAACATAATCCCACGAACTGTTCTGTCAGTACAAGTGAGGGGGCAAGAATGAGTGGGGGCAAAAAGAGGATCAAGAATATCTTCAGCATTGCTGCTAAGCATCCTGGCATCCAGCCACTGCCAGAGGCAAAAGACTTTGGCTATTATGCCCCTTGATAAATATTTTTACTTGTAAAAAGGACAACAAAAAGCCTCCAAACCAAAACAAGCAGAAGAGAGTGCACTGGAAGTGTCCACCAAAGAAGATGACTTTGCCACCACTGGGCACCATCCTTTTATCCCTGGCCAAGTGATCTTGGGATTTGCCCTCCACTGCTGTGTTCCTTTCACATTGTGTACTCAGGAATGCAGAGGATGTGGAGAATGATGACAGGTGAACCATAAACAATGAGCTGCAAACAACAATCCTATCCACAAAATCCTCATTACATTTCTGGGTTCTGCTCTGAAGAAATAGTGAACTTCTTTAAAGAGTGATCAGTTCTTTAACATCTACTGCACACAAAAATGGGGAACTTGTGTACAAGACTATTTTAAGCCATTTCCATATTAAGTTTGCTCTATTCCCTAAGTGCAGTTACTTGATCTACTACAACCTACTCCCAACAGGGAGTGAAGAAAGGCATTAGGGAGTAAATAGCATCTCTGAAGACACAGTGAAAAAATCTAAGGCAAAAGACATTTTCTTAAAATAACTGCTCCTGATTTTTACATGCCAAGGGGTGCAAAGACAAAGGGCAGACAAAGTGGAAAACATTGACATAAGCAAGGAGTCACTTCAAGTTTGTCATGGTTTGTATAAATGCACAAAAAAAATAGGGGTGACGGAAAGCAGAGAATTTCAAGACCAGCAACTGTTTTTTTCCAAAGGCTATACAAACTGGAGATAAGGAGGGGAAAAAATTTACCTAGCAACAGCTGCAGAGTTTGTGACATTTACAAAGCAACCTACTAAAAAGCCACTTTAAGAAAGGAGAGGATGGCATAATTTTTATTATCATAGAGATAAATGTCAAGTTTTAAAGATTAAGTATGCGCACATGCACACACAAAAAAATGCAGCAAGCTTGCAAGGGCTACTGAAGTGTGTGTAACACCAAAGCAGTCTATGTATTTTAGAAACAGCAGCACTGGTCCTGATTTTGATGTGAAAAAAATCCTGACACTCATACCTTAAGCAAAGAAACAGAGATGTTCTGAATATTTAACATGTTCCATCTCCCAAATTCTCTTCAGACTTCTGAGTTGCAATGGGTAATAGTAAAAAAGACAGCTTTCAGCAGCTTTTAAAAATAAAAAAACATTTCCCTGAAATACTCAGGATCTGTCTTCCTTTCACAGATTTCTGTTGCTCCATGGAATCGGTCAGAATGAACAAGACCCTTTTTTGTAAATGCACAATGCAAGTAAAAATAAATCTGTCAGAACTGAATTCTGGGATTTGGATTTTTTCCCCTACCCATGGGAGGGGACATAGGATCCCGATGAAGTAGATGTAATGCATACTGATCACAGAGCAGAGCAAAGAGAAAGTAGGGCACATAATAAATGCATCTGAAAGGAGACCTTCATAACTTCAGGAATAATGGTGGTATAGTTCCCTCCGCATCGAGGGAAACATGCTGATTACTAGTAATCCAAGTGTTTGGAAGGAGACTGTGTACACCCTGCCCCTCACCATAAATTCACGATTCATTCAAAAAATGACACCTTTCCTGCTACTGATTCGAGATGATACAGGAAGCAGCTTCTCACAAAGAGCTAAGTTACATCCTTTCTTCCCAGCCTCACTCAGTGTTATGTCACCTCCTCCTACAGACAGACTGCACACCATTCTCTTAGTTAGAAGACAAGATAACATTCTGAAGCTTAAAACATTTGCTCTGAAGCATAAAACAAAATCAGATTTTGAAATGTGATTATGCACCCTTCTAATGAGGCCTATATTTGCCAACCTATTAACATCATTTAAATCACTACTGCACAGCTTTAACGAGTCAAATACTAAATCTGAATAATTACTAGCTGGTGCACTGGAACCAGGGCTTAGAAGGCTTTGTCTGCTTCTGCAAGAACAATTTTTTTACTTTTTCAGTTTTGCTTAATGAAAATATCTCGTTTAGTCTACCAACAAGAAACTGATTGGAGCTGAGCAACATCTGCTTTGTTCTCGTGTCTTTGACTAGTGACTGAGAGTATAAAAGACTGTAAATTAATTTTATTAAAAATCTATCTGAAAATAATATCCCCTTCATTTGTTTTTAAAAAAAGAAACATTTCCACAAAATGAACCTTCAGAACAAATACTGCAGTTCATTTACTTCTTTATAATATAAATTAAGTCATTTTGCACTTCTATTTTAAATCAATTTTCAACCCAAACAGCTTGCTATAAGTTACCAGTAAAAGTAATGCAATATTTGACCATTTAATTAATTTTTTATGATGATGAAAAATGTAATTTAAATGAATCGTTACTAAAATATAGTTATTCCATTTATACATATCACCGCATGAACCAAACTTTCTTTAGTAAAGACACAAAATAATTTATTTCATTCCCATATTTTTTGCTTGGTAATTTAAATAATGATTTGCAAAGGCAGCTCCAACACTAACCTTTCTTTGCACAAAGAGGAAAAAACCTTTTACAATGTAAGATTTCCTCATCACAGCTTTAATGAAGTAGAGTGTTTAGAAGTGAAAAGGAGATGGTTTGGGCCTTGAAATAGGAACAAGTGTTGGTGGGACAAGGCTCTGAAGTGAATTCAGGAACTGGTATAATTTACAGAATAATCCTTCCATCTTAATTCTGTCTGTTCCTTGACACAATGTCCTGTACAACCCTCCAGTCCTGGCTGCAATCTGGAATGTGGCTGTAAGCCAGCACTGCTCAACACTGTGCTGTCACACCACTAAATGTCTAAATAATTTGCCCCAACACCTAATGCAATCTGAGATAATCTATATCAGGTGCATGCAACAGTAAAAAGTATCAAACTGGAAGGGAGGGGAGAAGATGATGTACTGCCTGTCTTTGAAAGCTGACCGTGACATCTCAGGGCAGATGAGCATAGTTGATACATAGGCCAAACCTGATCCATTGCAGCATTCCCATCCAACAGCCCTCACACTTACTGCCAAGGTCTACACCATTTTCCATAACAACGTCCACCTCCCCAACACGCAGGAACAGAACTGACAAATAATTTGTAAAAAAGTTTCTTCTCTTCAGCATTTGTAAGTCACTCTTTGGGCACCTGTTAACTGCCACACATCAGAAGTGACAACTCGGCATCCACACCACAAGGGTGTCTGGCTTGGTGTTTGTTCTTCAGCACACCTTGGGCCTGCAGGTTCATAAAAAATTATTCAAAAAATAAAAATACGTAAAGCCAACTGTGAACTTACTGTTGCAAAAGAAAATCAGTAAGTAAAAGTTCATGAGGCAGGCAGTTTTCCCTGACGCAGGCTGATCTCAGCACCACAGAAGGCAGTATTCATCTCATCAGACTTGAGATCGGGAGTCCAACCCACCAGACTGAGCCTTGGATTCAGGCCCTTTGCAATTCATGGGGAGAGACTGGCTTGCCTTCAGCTTCTGCAGGGCAGTTGGCAAGTCACAGATAGAACCAGACAGGACGCCTTTTTCTGTTATGGAAAACATCGAGATTTCAGATGTTTCTCCATCCCAAGGCAGGAAAAAAATCACACTAATATTAAAAGATGGGGAACCAGCAGTACCTAAAAAGCCTAAGGGTTAGGATGCTGGCTTCAGGCTCCCACTGAGGGCTCTCTCTCTCCCCTGTCTGCAGCCTGGCTTACCAGGAAACCATCAGAGCCACTTTGCTCACACTAACACACTGGGAGTTACCTGTGCAAGCAGGAGCCTCCACCTTGGTCTCTCGTATCCCATCCACGAGCCATCATACTGCTTTGCAGCCTGTATAACTGGAGTGCTCAGCTCCAGTCTTTACAGGGCTAAAAGCATTCAAGGGCAGAGACAGACACAAACTAAATGGGCAATGAGGGCTAAGCAGAGCCAACTGCATGCACCTTCTTGTTGTGGCTACAGGGGATGAAGAACACACAGGAAAGCAGGAGCACCTAAGCCCCGTGCCCTAATTCATCCTTGCTCAGCACCCCCATGGGATACAGGATACCTAGGTTCTGCTGCTTCATTTTCCTGCTTCAGAGATAGGACACAAAATAGAATTTCCTGTGCCATCTCTCAAAAGCAAACAGCCAAGGGAGACTGGCTAAGATCTCTCTTCTCTCTCACTTGAAACATCCTCCTAGACTTTGAAAACCCTTTTCCAATGAACCTTTGGTGCATCACTGCTTGTAAAGTGGGAGTGTGGAGTGGGGAGAAAATGGGAATCTTTTCATAAAACAAAGCTATCACCAATTGTTTTCAGTCGAGGACGGTCAGTGTCCTGCATTACAGGCTAGAAGTATGACATTTGTGTCAAAATAGAAAAGGGTTTATTTTGTTTTCCCTTGATACAGCAATGAAAATGGCAAAGCACTGATGTTTCAGTGATAAGTGCCTTTCAATCTCCAGCATAAGGAAATGTCTTGTTAAAATGGCATTACTTATAAGAGCTTCAGAAGCATTGAAATATATTCCCTGTTTCTAGCTTACTAGAAACTAGTAACTTCATATTCCAAGTGATTTTTAAATAATTAAATAAAGCTAATAAAACATATAGGACATGGAATGTACTGAAAAAACAAATCAGGCTGTGTACAACAATCACGTTGTACCTTGAGCATGACCTCCATATATGGTTCACAGAGCAAATTATGACAGCTTAGACATCCAGTGTCACACCTGCCCCTTGCAGCATTTCAACTGGGACCAAGTGAGTGCTGCCACCAGCTCAGCACTTCAGGCACCTCACTGTCCATTCCTCCCACTGCATACAGCAGTAGGTATGGTTATCTCAGCAGGCTCATTTCCAACAGAAGCAAAATTCCTAAGTAAATAGTGCCCTCAAGGTCCTAACATCTCAAATGAGTGGTCTTCCAGAGTGACAACATCTGCCTTTCCTATAGAGTATATGTTAGAGAGTCAGCAGCAGAAAGTGAGTGCAAGCTATGCCCCATCTCCTGTACAGGACAGAACACTGGCAGATGTTGACTGTGATGATGTGCTCATGTGTTGAACTGTTGATTCCATACCACTTACCTAAATGCAAAGATAAGGTTCTTTAAAAATTCATGAAATCTACAAAATCTGGATGTTCTAGAACCTATTAAAAGACTGTTAAAATGTGCTGCAACCAGAAGTTTCCTCCCTAGCAAGCTGTCTAGACAATCCATTACGTCTGAGCAGGCAGCACTGGGCAACAGCGCTTGTTTAAGCACATACACCATGCCAGCCACTGCTACAAGCCATCTAGGAAACTAAAAAAAGCAAGCTATCAATGTATCTGTACTAACAATTAAAACCCCCTCAGCCTGAAAGTTTATTCTTAAGTCTGTGGGGAGTTGAGCCACACTTTAAATATTTCTTCACTTATATCTTTTGCACTGAACTGGCAACTTGGCCATCATCTAGAAAATCATCATTTCTCTTCTCACCTTTTTGCTTAAGAAACTGAAAGAGAGTTGGCAGGCAGCAAAGCAGGACATCACCGTGAAAGCCAGATAACTAATTGTTACCATGGCTCTAAACTCATCTCTTGCCTTCTTGCCTTAATAATACTTTAAGGTGCTTTCACTGGTGAGGTCTGCCCCCTACAGCTCCTCAGCCCTGCCAGAAAAGCTGAGGGAGTGAAGCAGTATCCAGGAACAGTAAATTAAGAGTTTGGCAGTACCTAAATTTATGCATGCGACACAGATAGGATGCATGAGAGGGTGCTGATGGTGCAGACTGATGTCTTTCTAAGGCTAGTCCATCATCTCTAGAAGATCATGGTACTGGGAGAGATTTTTTATTACTGGGGACAGAGGGAAGGAAGGCTAAAAAAATCACACCTATCTGCAAGGAGGAGACCAGGGAACTACAGGCCAGTCAGGATAACCCCATCCCTGCGATGGTTATGGAAGAAGTCCTCATGGAAGTCACTTCAAAACACAGGAAGGATAAGAAGGTGACAAGGACAGCCTGCGTGGCTTTGCCAAGAGCAAACTGCAACTGACCAACCTGACCTAAGAGATGGCAACCTTCCAGTATCTGAAGGGAGCCTATCAGAAACTGGAGAGGGACTCTTCAGCAGCTGTAGTCATAGGACAAGGAGTAACGGGTACAAATTGAAAGAGGGGAAATTTACGTTAGGTATTAGGAAGAAATTTTTTACTGTGAGGGTGGTGAAACACTGGAACAGGTTGCCCAGGGAGACTGTGGATGCCCCAACCCTGGCCAAGTGTTCAAGGCCGGGTTGGATCGAGGCCTTGAGTAACCTGGTCTGGTAGGACATATTCCGCCCAGGGCGGGGGGACTGGGACTAGATGGTCGTTGAGGACCATTCCAACCCCTTAACATTCGATGAATTTATGGTTTTAAGAGCAAGAAGAGAGCAGTGGGCGTTGTTTACAGTGCCTTTAACAAGGCTGCTGACAGTCTCCTGCAGTATCTTTATTAACGAATTACTGATTGGTAAATGGACAATAAAAAAGGCAGAAAACTGGCTGGATCATCAGACTCAAAGAATTTCTCCTCTCAAATGAAAAACATACAATTTATGACCAGTTACAAGGCAGTCCAAAGTGATTAATACTAGGGCCAATGCTCTTTAATATCTTTCATTAACAAGCTGGATGGTGGTGAGTTCATGAATACCAAATTAGGGAGAGTGAGCAATAAACAACTTCCTCACAATGGGAAGCAGAAGGCCAGGTGCTGATCTCTTCTTTCTGCTGACCATTGCCAGGACCTGAGGAAATGGCATGAAGTTGTGTCAGGGGAGGTTTAAGCTGGATATTAGGAAAAGGTTCTTCACCCAAAGGGTGGTTGGGCACTTCAACAGGGTCCCCTGAAGAGTGGTCACAGCACCAAGCCTGACAGCGTACAAGAAGTGTCTGGATACCACCCTCAGGGTCACAGTGTGATTCTTGGGACTGTCCTCTACAGGGCCAGGAGCTGGACTTCAAGGAGCCTTGTGGATCCCTTCCAACCCAGGACATTTTATGATTCTATGAACTGAGCACAGCACTGCTATTCAAAGGGATCTTAGTCTGAAGATATGGGCTGACAGAATACCATGAAGTTCAGCGTTACTGTGCAGCTGGGAAGGAGTAACCACGCACCACAGTACCGGTGCAGAGGGCTGACTTACTAGAGAACAGCTTCACAGAATAGCAGAGGGTAGCCTGGCAGGCAATTTGAGCACAAGTCACAGAGTGTACACCCATAGTAAGGGCAATTAATCACTTTCCAAGCCGTATAGTTGAGCAAATGTGTGGCAAGCAGATGGATGGACATGTTTATTCGTCTCCACTCAATGCCCACAAGACACAGTGTCTGGAGTAATGTGTTCAGGGCTTACAAGTACAAGAAAGACGCTGGCCTACTGGAGTTACTTACTGGAGTGCACTCTCAGCAAGTTCACAGACGACACCAAGTTGGGTGGGAGTGCTGATGTGCTGGAGGGTAGGAAGGCTCTGCAGAGGGATCTGGACAGGCTGGATCAAAAGGCTGAGGCCAACTCTATGAGGGTCAGCAAGGCCAAGTGCCTTCAGTCACACCAACCCCATGCAGAGCTACAGGCTGGGGCAGAGTGGCTGGAAAGCTGCCTGGTGGAAAAGGACCTGCAGGTGCTGTTTGACAGCTTTCTGAACGTGAGCCAGTGTGTGCCCAGGTGGCCAAGAAGGCCAATGGCCCCAGCCTGTATCAGAAATAGTGTGGCCAGCAGGACCAGGGCAGTGTTTGACTCCCTGTACTTGGCACTGCTGAGGCCACACCTTAAGTGCTGTGTCCAGTTCTGGGCCCCTCACTACAAGAAAGACACTGAAGTGCTGGAGCATGTCCAGCAATGGAGCTGGGGAAGAATCTGGAACACAAGTCTGATGAGGAGCAGCTGAGGGAGTTGGGAGTGTTCAGCCTGGAGAAAAGGAGGCTCAGGCACTTTCTACAACTGCCTGGAAGGAGGGTGTAGCCAGGCAGGAGTCTCTCTTTTCCGAAATAACAAGCAGTAGGGCGAGAGGAAATGGACTCAGGTTGGATTAGAGGAGGGTTGGATTGGAGATTAGGAAAAAAATCTTCACAGAAAGGGTTGTCAAGCGCTGGACCAGGCTGCCCAGGGTAGCAGCTGAGTTGCCACAGGTGAAGGAATTTAAATGATTAGGTGTCGTGATTAGGGACATGGTTTAGTGGTGGATTTGGCAGCACTGGGTTAACAGCTGGACTTGATGATCTTAAGGGCCTTTTGCAACCTAAATAATTTTATGATTCTATAAATGAGCCCTGTGGTCAGCCACCAAGAGGATTATAGGGCTTAGGTATATGGTGTACATGAAGAGGCTCATAGGACTTATTCAGCTTTAAGAGAAGGATTCTTCCTGCCTACAGCTATCTAAGGGGGAAGTGTACAGATCAGAGGCAGGTTCTTCTCAAAGGCACTTGGAGACAGGACAGGAGATAACAGACGAGTTACAACGGAAATTCCAATTAGATGGAAGAAAAACCTTATCATCATGAAGACCGTCAGACACTGGCACAGGTGTCAGAGAGGCCGTGGAATCTCCATCTCTGGAGATACTCACAACTCACCCAGACAAAGCCCTGAGCAATCTCATTCTAACTGGACCTGCTTCAAGCAGGGAAATGGACCAAATAAAGTCAGAAGTCCCTTCCAAGCCAAATTTAAAAAATGAAGCTCACCATTCAGATCTAGATGTGACCAAGTATACAACAGCATATGACAAGCTCATGAAGTAGGCAACTGCAAAAGCTTCTCACCTCTACCAAACCAAAGCAGCAGCTTTGCTGCTCCCTGATGTGCAGGGTGAGCAGACAAACCAGCTCTGTTTGAACATTTAGATGTTTCATCGCTGATGTTATTAAAGAACCTAATTATTCTGGCTCCCACCAAGAAGGAAAAGATTTTTTCAACATCTGTTTATTCACTATTTCCACAGCCCTGGAAGCTAACTCAGCCTCCTCTCCGAGGTTCCAGTTGAGTGGCTCAGCAGACAAGTTTTGGAAACCCCAGAGCACCCTCATGTGGCTAGATGTTGCTAGGAGCTCTCCTTCCTCCGTATGAACTGTATGAGGCACAAGCAAAATCTACATTTTATTCACAGGTTTATCTCCCCACCACACTACCAACTGAGCATGGTTCTTATGCCATAAATAATATTTCTGCTGCCACACAGCTCTTCCAACAGACCCTGTTTCAAGTCTGTTCTTCCCACCAGAGTACATACAGCTGGATGACAGGCCTGCCAGACAGCTGGGCAGGGGCACCAGCAGCCGGAGTGGGCACCCCAAGCAGCACACTCCAGAAACACAGTGCTGAACCTTGCCTCCTGTGAAGCCTCTAGGTATTACTGCTCACGCCAGGCTGGGGAGCAACCTTCACCACCTCTCTCTTTTCTCCCCAGACTAAACAACAATTTTCCCTCAACTTAAGGTAACATTGAAATTTCTTGGTAGCAGATAAAGTTTTTTTCTTTTTGCTGCTCACCTTTTTTTTTTAATAAAGACAGGCTGGGAGAACAACAGCTGCACTGCTTCTTTCCAGATCTCCCACCCACTGCAGTGTGCTCCTCGTGCTGCACGGCAAAGGAAAGGCCCTGACACTGCACACACCTCCCTCGCTCCACCTAACCCGTACCTGCCTGTCCATCATCCCCTTTCTCCTTGCAGCAGGTAAGCTTTTGGAACAGGCATGGGTCTTTCATACGCCACATTTAGCCTGGTAGATCCTCTTAAACTATAAACACAAGCACTGCAAACTGCATTAGAAGTTCATAAAACAACAGCCTAACCACATTTTCACGTCAAAGCCATTCAAAAGCAGTAGCAATGCTGGTGCAAAGAAGAGGTCAAAAGGCTCAGGCCCAAACATACTGCTCTACCAACAAGTAACATCTTACTGAAACGATTCTAACCCAGAAGAGATTTTACAAGTCTGTGGTTGGTTATTTCCGTACTGCCTGTAAGCTGAAAACTTCAAGGGAGCTAAATAATAATTTTAAAATGCGGCAGCAGCAAAAACAGAACACTGTCCTCCAGGTTCCCTGCCCTGATAACAAGTAAACACAGGTAATACCTTCTCAACTCCCTGTTTTAGGGATAGAGAAGATGTATATTGTTTGATTACCACCAGTGACAGAAGCCAAACTAATTAACATGTTATACAAAACATTACAAAGCTAATACAGTTGACAGTGGAAATTACAAATATTTTATTTACAATCCTGCAATAGTATGGATTGGAAAAGCCTTCCTGCAGGACATCTAGTCCACTCTGTTCAACGGTAACCTGTTGTAGTGGTTTTGTTTGCTTTCTTTACTTTCTGTAAGATAAAAAAAATAGGAGAGGGCAAAAAGCAGGTTTAACACTTTAAAGAATATAAAGAAGTTTATCACTAACAGAATTAAAGGTAAAAGAAATAATATTAACTTAAAGCAAACTCTTTTTTCTCTGTCAAACACACTCTTTTTTTTCTAAACTGCACAAAAAGATAACAAACGTGATTTAGGTCAGTATTGCAGTTTTTAAGTTTCTTTTATATTTGAGGGGAAAGGAGGTTTCTTCTGCTTAGCGTGGTTTCTAAACTGTTACAAGCAAAACTAGATTTCACCTGGAAAAAATCTGCTGCTGTGGAAAAACATTTCTCTCATGAATTTTGCAGTCTTTTTACACTACTATCATGGGTATCTTTTTTAAGGATAAGCAAATTTTAGCCTGAAAACAACGGCTCTCTCTTTTAACAAAGTCTCTAAAAACTTTTGGCAGGACTACTTCTCTTTNTCCCCAAGAGCCCCTTTAAGTAAGTTCAGTTGTGCTGCAAATCATAGTTGTTTTCAGCTGCTCACGGCTCTGAGATAGTTCTTTCCTGCAGCGACCCAGGGGTCTGTGCCACTGCGCCGGAGGGGGAGAGTAGAGGGCGCAGGAGCCCCCGGCCTGGCCACTCCCCTGGGGGAGACCGGAAATTAGAAGCTCCCTTTCCCGTGGCCGTGCTGACTTTGATATGCGAAATCACGAGAAGCGATTGGTCCACAACTCTGTCTATCAACTCAGTTTTTTCAACCTACCACACCTGTTAAAAATTTAAAAACTGAGGTCATTTCACTTTACCAAGTGGTACTTTGATCCTTGCTGATTAAGAACGGTTAAATTTTTAAACTGTGATGAAGAACCAGTTTGACTACAAGTTACTGTATGCACTATAATAAAATATAAGCAAAATGTTATTGTCCACATTACACAAGATCAGAATAACCCCTTCAGTCCTTAAGGTTTCAGAGGATTCAGTTTAATAACCAAAAGAAGTTGCAGGTGGCAGTTCCAATTTCTCAAGTGTTTTGAAAGAGTACTTTTTACAATACAGCTCTCAAAGCAGAGGAATACTACTGCATTTATCACTGAATGCAAAACACTTCATTTAGTGTATCAGCTGTGCTGGTGCAAAACATGTGGCTAATATGAAACAATCACTAGTCACCAACTCCCACATACAAACTAAGGAGAGAAACATTACCGGCCAGATAGGGGTTTTACTGTCAAAGGTGCCTCTTTGTCTTCACTCTGATCTCTGAGTGAAGCCCCAAAGATGAAATTTTTTTGTCAAGTTGACAAACAAGAAGTCTGGAAACTAAAATTCATCAATGATTATCAAAAATTACAGACTCTAGAACTGTTGGCTTCATTGCCTGCTAAAAATATAACCTGAAATGTAACTCACCCATGCATATTCCATGGTGGGTGCTCATTCCATTCTCCATCCCACAGGCAACAATGACCTGACAGGTGGCAACTCTTCTTCTTGCTTAACTGCTCTAACTGATAAACAAGTTAAACTTGAAGAAAAGCACCTTCCAAACTGAATGGAGCTTGAAGCTCACTGCTTCTATTTCAGACCTGCACAAGAACTTGCAAAGCTGAAAACATTTTTTCCCCAAGTTGTCTGTTCAAGGACGTTACCGCTCTGCCTAGCAATTCTAGTTTCATCTTAAATGAAGGTAAAATATCTAAGTTCCAAAACAAAGCCCGAAATCAGTAGGAGCCTGTTCAACCATCATTGTGCTAACCAAAATTCTGGAAAAAGGATTAAGCGTTTGCACCCAAACAAGACCCCTCTCCTCTGAGTTATGCTACCTACGTAAAGAAAACAGCAGATCAGCAGCCAAAAAAGCCATTTACCTGGCAGACACATGTCGTTCCATTTTCAGGTAACTGGCAGACCCAGTAAGAATCCACTATGAAGCATGCTGACTAAGAACATAAGACTTCAACTTGCGAAGAAGGACCCATGCGCTAGCATGAAGTAACAGGTGCTCCACAGGTCTCACACACTAATAAACCAGAAAGCAGAATTAAGACCGGAGTCCTTGGCATTTCTCAGACTCTGAAAAAACACTGCTTTTTTTTTTTTATATAAACCACATTCCATCATCTTTCTACAAGAGGCAATTCAAGTATCTGTGTTTAGGTAACACAGGCCTGTGATAGGAGGCACCCTATCAAACATGCCTGAGATTGCTGCCCTGTTCTGGAGATAATCAAATCACAGCAGAGCCTGCCTGTGCTGGCTCACACATTCATCAAGTGATCACAGAAAGTGCAAGCAGCATGCTCAGGAAGAGAAAGCAGGGATGTCTGAAATTATGGAGTTTGTCTTCCCATGATGAATTCCTACTCCCCTGGAAATGTCTGACCATTTGCCTGCCAATGGAAAGTAGAGAATTAAATTCTTACTTTACTTTGCCTGTATGCACAGCTTTTGCTTCACGTATTAAAGTATCAATACCTCAACCCAGGAGTTTTCTCACTTTCACCCTTCTGATTATTCCCTCCCACCCACTGCAGGGCAGTGAGTGTGTGGCTGTGCTGGGCTGAGCTGCCTGCCAGGGTGAGCCCACAACCCCGGATTATTCCCTAAGGCTTAACTACAACTACTGATGTTAAGTCTGCTGCTCATGAATGAAAACAACACATCTGAGATCAGTTTAAGACTTGGAACCTACCGCCTCATACTTTCCGTATCACTCGGTGCAGGTAATGTCAGTCTCTTCCACTTCTACTGCCCAGCTCATCCATGCACCCCATGAAAAGAAATATCCCTACGTTTTCTAAAGGTGACCACCTTTACTCTCATGCAAGCCACCATCTGTCTCTCAGGCCTAAACCTGCTACATGCCACGCATTCCAAGAGGACTTGTCCACCTGGATCCCCCACCACTTCATTTGTAAGTTTGTGGATTTACTGCAATTCTCCCTTCTCCCCTTGCTCCTCCCTCCAGAGAGCCACGTGGCCCAGTTGCCTCCAGCATAGAGAAATGAGAGAATAAAAGAAAATCCATTCCTGACCACTGTGGTCAGGAATGTGCTTTCCCAGCACACAGGCATGCAGGAAACAGATTGGCATCACACCACCATCTCGCTGCAGAGTGGGTGTGTGTCTATGTCTGGATCTCACACCTCAAGGAAACTGCAAACTGCCAGAGGCATGGATCATAGCTGCTCAGAGGCCTCAACAATCATTCTTTGGGTTTCTCCCTTCCCAGCTGTCTTTTCTGAAAGGAAAAGGTCTCTCTGGAATACAGAATTTAAACTTATCCTTCCCTTCTATACCCTCTGAATAATACCAGAGAAGCCTGCAAAAAGGCATGCCCTCCTATTGAACCACTTCCAACATTTTGAACAGGAGAGAAAAGGCCACAGTACTTTTTTTTTGAGGCCCATTAGCCTGAGGGGCTAAAGAAAGATTTATGCTGAATGGAACTTCAAAGCCTGAAAGAGAGTATCTACTGGGAAACAAAAATGGTCCCAGAAAACAGACTGATCCAAACCCATTTCTCTCATGTTTTCTGAAAGGAAATTATTTTGATGTTGATCTTGCAATGGTTCAGGACAACTTCCCCATGAAAATAAAAGAACAACTTTTTAAATGAAACTATTCCCTCGCTCTGTGTCCGTAGTTTAAAAAAAAAAAAAAGGTTATCTGTTCAGTATGCAAACAATTTCTAAGCTCCTTTAAAAAAAAAAATCAATAGTGTTCTATTTGGACTGAATTATTCTGAAATGCTTGAATAGTAAGTAACTTAAACCTCCAGCACAGACCCATACCTGTAAAGACAAATTATTTTCCAGACTTGTGTTGGTCTCATTTGCAACATCAACTAAAAAGAAACCAAAATTATGTATTTAAAAAGACACCAATGTTTACCACTTCAGTATTTATTAAAACAAATTTAACCCAACACCCTTATAATCTCCATTTCTTACTCTCTTTTGTCTCATGAAGGGTCTAAAAACTGATGCAGAGAAAGACATGGGGAAATAACTGTTCCCACCATACACAGAACTACAACCAAAGTGTCAGTGCAGACAGGAACCATTTTCTCAGGCAAAGCAGACCTGAATTCTTCAACAACTACAACTCCAATAATAAAAAATTTAGAAAACCCCAACAAACAAACCACAAAACTAAACAAAGCAAAACAAACAAAAAAAAAATATATCCTATTTTCTCAGACATGCTATCATAATCCCCTCTCCTGGAGAGATTATTTGGGGATGACCTCCCCAAAATACTAACAAAAACACTCTAGAATTAGTCTAACAAGGATTCATATAATCCTGGGGAGAAGGGATCGAAATCCTTCCAAGCGCACTTCCGTGTTCAGTTATGCACAGACAGAGGTGGTGACAGCCCAGCAACAACTCTGCTCTCGTTGTCCCAGCTGTACAGGGAATTCAACTACTGGGCAGCTCAGTGCAGAAGTCACGCACTTCCAATGAAACCCAAGTGCTGCCCACAACCAGCAAGGAAAGCTGTGCCTCTGCTGTGTCCCCAGCTCTGCTCAGGGAGTCGAGTCTGGACAGAGAAGTACACTGTGAATGTTACTTACAGAGCACCCCTGGGAAAGCACAGTGCTCACCTACAAGCTGTGCAGGATGCCCTGCTGAACCCAAACAGACCAAACACTCTGAACAGAAGACACCAGAGAGGTGATTAAATGAAGTGTACATCCTTCATGGCACATGTAATGTAGTAGTGCTGTTCTAGAATATCTCAACACTGTGGTGGTGGTGTTGAACAACACATGGCAACTGATACCCTGAGTTAACTAAAGAACACGGACAAAAGGAGAGGTGGAAGTGTGAGTTATTCACCAGGCTGTCACACCACCAGTGGAAACCATGCAGGAGATGCCTGCACCTACTAAATTCACATTACTATTTTCTCCTCATTATTATGCAGATATAAGTGTGCAAAGTCAACTACACACACATTTTACATTTTTCCCCCCCTTAAAAGCGTAGTTTAAAATATTTTGCAACAGATATTTGGTGAATCTAAGTTTTTGTTGTTTCATTACCACTAGTTTTTATTACTCCTGTTTTAAAATTTAATTAATTTGATGAGATTTTGTTGAGTTAGAACCAAGGTTCAGGATTCAGTAATACAGCAAGTTTTAAAACCATCTTCAGAGAGGGAAGGAAAACCCAGAAATGTCTTTCAAAATGTTTAACTGTCTACTTAATAGGAAAAAAAAAATCCAACAAGTCCCATCTACTTTGACACTCACCTGCCACACCACTGAAACCACTCTGATCAACTTCAAACAATACAGGCTCTTTGGAGCAATGGTAGTCTTTAGTGTTTTTGTTACCCCAACAGTCTCCAATACTCACAGGGCTCAAAATATAGCCATGGAATTTGTATTTTAGCAAAACAGATTAGTACACTTATTCACATTTGTTCTAAAACATCTCATCATGAAACAAGAAACAAGCAAAAATGCAACTTTCACCCAACTGCAGCTTGCTCAGCCTCAGCAGTTGCCATGCTAGCAGGCACTAGGTAGAACCAGATACCTGCATTAGAAATCAAAGGAAATAAAGCATTAATCCTTCAGAAACTGGAACTACTTCTTTTTAATCTTTCCTTTGCCAAGAAAAAAAAGGGAAATAGTTTTATTTCTGTATGGAATCAGAAAACCCTACACCCTGGGGCCAACCATAACTGTAAATTTTTTAGGTCACTCGAATTGCAGCAATCTTCCCCCCCACCCTCAACTCTCTCTCAGTACTGACTGCTAGAAAGTCACTTTTCAGAGTCATGTGACAGAGAAAAAGGTTTTTTCAGATAACATGTGGAAAAACAGTGGCATTAAGTGGTTTCTTGAACTACTGACAATAAAACAAACCTAAAAGCAATATCGGGGAGCTCAGCAGGAGTTCAGTTCCTATTCAAAGAGAGGCACCAAGAAATGCCTCTGTATTTATCTAACAAGTTCACCTAAAATTCATTGGTAGCCCAGTACATTTTCAGATTAATTGTTCAACAGCTCTATAACAAAATAGCTTTCATAGATCATCTTCAATTACAAACATAATTTACTACATGATCAGAAGAAGAGAGTAATATAATCATTCCTGAAGCCTAAAAATATATTGAAAAACACTTTTTACACCACTGAAATAGTCAAAGGAAATTTAAAAAAAATTTGTTTTCCTTGAACAGAAGTTTAATTAAAACTCATTAAAGGACATAATGAGAATGCACTAGCACATGAAAGTATGGCACATATTCCCCTCAGCTAATCTCTAAGTGAGCTTCCCCAGAGCTGTAGCAACACAGCACTGCAGGGCACAGCTCAGTTAAGCCCTCTGTAAATTGAGTATGACATATGCTGTGACACAAAGCACTGTCCACCCCACTCTTTATACCACCAGCACATACTTCTGTGTGTACATTATACACAAACAGCTCAAAACATTTCTAATTTCTTTGTAGCAGTGAGAACTGTCACACTTCAAATTTGCCCACCCAGTCTTTACACTTCTGAGCAGTAGTGTAAGGCTGTCTTGTTCCTTAGTGATAGTTCAATTCATCCCATTTTGCTAAGCAATTCCAAAACAAACGTCAAGTAATACCTATTAACCAAATGTTTCAGACTTAGATCAGCTGGATTAAGATGAGTGGTGCTTTATTGTACATCTTTTTAAGCTATCAAACTACCAAAAAATGACTGTTTAGCCAAAAAGACAAGAAAAAAAACTTGACTGAAATAAGTAAAAGGTCATATTAGGTTACTTATTTCTGTTTAATTTTAACAACTTGAAGCTGACAACCGTTTCTAGCTCTGACACTGTAAATAAAGCATTACTGAAAACTAGTAAAAAACAACAGGAATACGGGCACAAGAAAGACAGAACTGCTTAAACATTACATTCCAATGGTTAGTGTTGCAAGCCAGCGACAATGACCACACAAACTAGAGTTAAAGACAAACAGAAAAAAAAATAGTTTGATACCAAATGCAGAAAAAATAAGGTTTTGAAAATACAAAAGGAAAAGGTGCTTTGCAAAAATACTGGTATCAGACAAAAAAAAAGATAAATTTCCCAACGCATGGATTTTGCCCCTAAATCTGAAAGGGGAGATCCAGAAGATGAATCATTAAAAGAGATTCATCCTGTTTATTTAACCTAAACAGGGATGGCCTTATGGCTTCAAGAAAGCACTCAGGTTAATACCACTTTTGGGCAGTGTTTCTCAGAGCTAACTCTCCAGTTTAATTAACTGTGTGTTGAGAAATACAGAGACTCTGCTTTTGCTGTAGTAATGTTCTTCTGTGCCCTGGATATTTCCAGTAGTAGATCCCTCACTAACTCAAGAACTGCGACAGAGCACAACTGGTACCAATGGGAGATTCTGAATCAGTTCGGTTAAAACCAGTCTAAAAGTTGACTTTGGGGAACTTCTGTGTCAGCGTAATTTCTTTGATGCAATACCCCAACTAATCTAAACAAAATTACAATTACTTGACTAAAATGTCATTCCAAACTATTAAGCATGGAAAAAATACTGCAAGGCTGGTTTGCACCCAATATTTCCTGTTCCTTAGGCAAATTAAGCAACATAGATTCCACCCCTGAAACTGAAGACTGGAAGCTCTCACCTTGGTCATTACTAATTCCGAAATAACAATTTTGAGGCTGCTCTATAATGAAAAAGAGAGGAATATTCACAAGGATGCAGGCACTTTCCTTGAACATCAAGTGTTTTGTGAAATTTCTTATCTAGCATTCTGAACACTGCTGAAAGATATTCCTGTGTCTTTCATACTTTCCTCCAGTGTTAGAGCGGAAAGAGGACAACTGAGTCTGAAGAGGTGGATCTCTGTATCATGTAATATTTTGTTCGTCCAGCTTGGAGAAGGAGTAAGGAAGATATCCTTGAGACACACAATGTGGTCAATTCAACTGCCTTCAAAGAACTGGTTTCTGAAATAGAGCTGAAAGCATCTTTTCCTCTGTGAAAGTTAAAAGGGGGCAGATGAAAAATTAAAAAAAAAAAAAAAAAAAACCAACCAGACACCAGGTTTTAGTATGTCAAGAAAAGGTAATGCAAACATGATCATGCAATCATTTCCAAAAATGATCACAAAAAGTAGCAAATCATGAAATATGTAGTTAAGGGGACAATTTCATGCAGAATGGGTTTGTACAGTACATACCCAGATAGGATCTCTTGGGAGGTGCTTTGATTTCTTCATCCTTACTATCTGCAGCTACATAAAAAAGAGTTGAAGGGACATAAAAAAGAAAGGAAAGACAAACAGACTTTTATGATTAAATGCAACAGTGGTTATTTGAGTTACTGTTTAGTCAGTTAGTACATTTTATTCATTAAAAAATAATAGCCAGACCAAAACATGCCAGAAATTTTAGTCCCCATGCTTTCTATAAGGCTCCCACCCCATGATGTTAAGATAGGATTGAGCAGTAGGAAGTCCCAGAACAGTCTCAGTACACAACCCAACAGTAGTGTACCTATGAGGGGAAAATAAAGGCTTAAAAACCAATGAAACAGACAGCTTGATTCTTCCTTTAGACTACACAAACTCTACCTTTTCATGATCAGAGAAAACAAGCTGTTACCTCAGCAACACTGGGTGTGTAGATACGTATGTATAAACAGCTGAGACAGTAGTTGCCTTGCCTCCAGTAGAAAATGCTGTTCAAAAATACTGTCACAAAACCAAACATCAAGAAGGAGAGAACAGACCTCATCTGCAACCATGCTGCATGCTAAACTTCTTTCACTCTAACCTTCCTCTGCCAGTTGAAAACCATGTATTACATAAGAGTGTTTTCCAGTGCCAAAACCAAAGCTCTTCAGAGGATCAGAGTGCTATAATAAGATACAAGTTATAAAGCAGATTAAGTCAACCAGCAAAACTGGATGAATGACAAGAGGAAATCATGTAGAACACAGGAGCCTACGTTCTACTTGTGGAGCATGGGCTGCACAAGTAAGGAGAGACGTCCAAGAGTCTCCTTTTAACAAATGCTGTCCACTGGTTTTCAGTATAGGTTATACATTCAGGGGGCTCAAAATCTGTCACAATGTCTTGGGCATAACTAGAACAGAATCTTTGTTGGAGAGAGGTAGAAGGCTGATTTGGGGAAAGAAAAAGAAGGTTCTTCATAGAGTATCTGTCTCTCCAAGAATATGAAGAGACTGCTCCGGCCTGCCAACATTCCCAAAAGTAACCAGATGTTTTCAGCTGTCTCTGTGACCACCTTGCTTCAGCCACCTCTTGGTTCTCAAGTCAAGACATAACACACGCACATTTTGCATTTCAATATTCAATTCTTTAGCACGGTAGCTCCATCATGCCCCAAAATACTACAATACTTCAAATAAAAACAACAACAAAATTAACAAGAACCCTTCTGTATTGAGCCAACAACACAGCATACATATAGCTGCACAGATACAACTTTAAAACTTGGGAACAAACATGGAAAGCTATTGTTACAAGTACAATGGCACCAAGGAGATCTGCATTAGAGCAGTTAAGATGCAGTGAGGTTAAATACAGAATAAAAGATGAGAAGCTATTGTTCATGCCTGCTAATTTCACCTGAAGACTCTTTCACATAGCTTTCAAAGCATTCATATGCAGGTGACAGAACTGTCCTATCACTGGAGGTTTTAAAATCAAATTGGGGATATTTGTTGGTTTTGGATTTTGCCTGTTTTGGGTGCTGGCTTTTCCCAATCTGAATTGTTAAAAACAGGCTACACAGTCCAAGTTCAAAAAAAAAAGTAATAGAAAAAAAATAATAGCTGGATATATGAAGAGGACTTGCTCTGTTTTCAGTCAGTATGTACTGAAGGATAAAGTTCATGTACCCAAAACAAAAAATCAGAGAAGGCAGCAACAGCACAAGATGGGTTCCACTACTTTCAACTTAATTTCATTTTGCAGTACTAAAAGGGAGCAGGGGGCATAATCCCATAATTGAGAAGTAACCGTAAGAAGGGAAAAAATTTAAGAAAACTCACATAATCTTTTTAAGTTCTCTATATACAGTCTAAAAATAATTTAACACTACTAGAAAGTCTAGGGAGACTGCATTTTTCATGCTATGATAGTTACCCTACATATCAAAGTACAAGCAAGTTGACTGAATGGCTTTTTATGTTCTGAATAGTTACTGATATTTTGGGTATTTTAAGCCAGTAACACCACAAAACAAGCTAAAGAATACACAACAAGCTTGTCAGGATTTGAAGAGACTGCTTCTTAACGCTTTAAGATAGGAAGCAGATTCCTTCTGAACTAGTTATTACTTAAGGGACCTAATTTGTGAGAAAAAAAAAAAAAAAAAGAAAAAAAAGGCAACTCCCACATACCTGAAAACACACTGGTAAACATATACAACTTGGAAGAAATACCACATTTAACAATAATATAAGAAAACAGCAAACTGCCTTCCACTGAAATATTCTGTTCTTTCTAAATATTTTGGATTATTTTGCAGAAACATTCAAAGGGAGGACAGAAAAGAAAAACATTTAAAATTAAGACCAGCCATGTGAGAAATAATAAATTATATTATCATACAGAAATGGTGTACCTTCCCTCAGGATTCTGCAAGGTTAACAAAAAACAATGACTTCAAACCTAGCCTTTCACTATCCCAGTAAGCTATAAGGAAAGAAACTAAGTACATAGATTAATCAGCTTGCTTAGATCACCATAAAACTTTAGAGATAAGATTAGGTATATGATTAGAAACACAGTTCTCACTCCTACTCGTATTGTGCTTGAAACCTATCATTCTGTCCAACTTGAAAGGAGCTTTGTATGCATCCGTATGTTTATTCTGAGCCATCATACAGTTGTCCTTACTAAAAATCAATCCCATGTAAGAAAAATATTCCAACTATTCTCAATGTTTGTGGGAGGATGCAAGCCTTTTGATGAAAACAAATAAAGATCAGAAGTAGGTAAAAAACCCGTCTCTCTAGCAAATTCCATATGACAAACTGAGTTTTAGGAAAAAGGATCAAATAACACAATGCAACCTTAAGGAGTTTCTATCATCTGTCAAGGGAAGGACTAATTACCCCTTAGGAGACTGTATGTCTTTCAGGGAGAGTTGCCGAAAGAGTGCTATATACTAAACTGAAGAGCCTCCCTTTTTTGTCCAAAGGTTACTGAAGGAGCCTGCAAGTATGTGCATGTAAATGTGCACAAGAACAATTTCCTCTCAGAAAGGGCAAACACAGAAACCTCTCTGTCACTCCACAAAATGGTAGCACAAACATCAGAGGAGGAAGAAAGCATACATGCCCCTCCCAAATGCTTCCTGGATTTTAACTGCTGCTAAATCTGGCTGAAAGTAGCTTTTGAGTCATTCATCCTGCCAGACTGACAACCCCTGTGAACACAGCAGCTTGTGTTTGGAAGCTGGAGTGCAGGTCCTCTTCCACATGAATTCACTCACCTGAATAGTTTCACACTACACTCCACAATGAGCAGGAATGGAAGTAGCTTCCTTAGCTATTAGATAAATTACCCTACTGCACAGCCAGGAGCTGCTGCCTTCTAATGATGGCTGTGGGTAACTGGAATCGGATCAGACCCTCAATTATTAGGGAGTGTGGAAGAGAACAGATGGAGAGAATAAATTATACATCCTTAATGGCAAAACAACTGACAGAAAGCTGACAGTGTTAATTCTGTTCTTGTTGGTAATAAGCTGTTACATACAATGTTGTAAGTCAAAGCGAACACAGAGAAACAAAAACCTACCCCTTTCACATTTCTTATCTGCAGGGAAAAAAACAAGGACTTTGCAAAAAGACTGAACATCTTATTAAATAGATAATAGTCTGGCCCAACTGAATTTATCAATGCCTAAAAATTAACCAAAATAAAAAATATGGGAAAATTCCCATAAATCCCAACTAATCCCACACTAAAGCCAAAGGAAATGGTACACAAAAAGAGATAGTTTTGCAACTATGATAAGAAGCACCAGGTTTTTTGACAGTCAGTAACTCAAGTAAGTAGAAAATTATTATCTACAAAAGCAAATGTTTGCAATTGCAACATTTAGATAATAGTGTACGATCATAACTAAGAACTTGGTAAAAAGTATAGCTGAAGAAAATAACTTCTTATTCCAGCCAAGATCTTCAAAAAAATCCAGGCTAACACAATAGCGTAACAACCAGCTCTATATTCAGAATGTGGTGTGAAATGTTAAGGACAACTCCAATTTCTAGACTGAACCAAGACCTGTCAGAAATAAAATTTCAGCTGTACATTTTTATCTGGAAAATAGGCAGTTTCAAAAAAAACATTCAGAAAGTGCTACAGTGGGGAGACTGGATTGCAATTAAGACAGAACTTTTGTACTAAGTACAGCACACCATACTTTCAAAAAATATTTATCCTGCAAAAGCCATTTCCCATCACTGACCTGCAAAAGAGCGGCGTTTCACGTTCAGCTCGTTGGACACACGAACTTCAGTGCACAGTTTCAGCATCAGTAACATTGTAATGATCATGATAATGCTCTGCCACAAAAGAGGGGATTCAAAATGCCTTCCAAACCTAAAAAAACGAAAAGAAAATATGTAAAACATCTAAGCACCTGGAAAAGGAAATGCTAAAAGTAACAATATGGAAGGCTGAGGAAGTCAGAGTCACCAGACAAAACTAGCCACACATACAGTAGCTCAGAGCAGGAGTATCTAGTATCTGAGAATCTTATTTCAACATCCCAGTGGACTGATCCTAGAGATGCTGAAGCGAGACGCTTAAGTCTCTGCTTCAAAAGCCAGCAGCAAACCTATTATTTTGAATGGAGAAGCACATTCATGAAGCAGTAAGTCAGTACAGAGAGACCAGAGAGTTATGCCACGTTAACACCAGATATACGTGCTCTCCACACACACACTCTAAAGATTTCACATGGACTTCTGTACAAAAACTTCTCTTTCTCAATTTTTCATTTTTAAATTAAGTCATAAAAACAATAGCACTTGTCCTATAAAGAAATAAATACCCACAGCCCTGTCTAGACATCTGAGTGGAAAAGCTAGGTCTGCAGAACACACCAACTATTTCATCAATTGTTGTCTTATTTGGACCAAGATTGGGAAAGTAAGGAAGTATAGATGATGTGTGATGGGAGCTTCTGAGCACTTCCTTCACACAATAGAGCAGGTGAACTTGGATTATGGCCAGTCTTGACTGAAGAGCTTACTCTTAAGTGATTGCACAAGATTCCACCGCAGGAAAACGAGAACCCTACAGTGGAGATCAGTAATGCTCCAAGCTCCTCTTTCTATATTACCTGATGAAAGCTCAGCAATCCCCACCACACACTCAGTAAGTGCATTATGGGTAAAGGGTGGAAGCTTATCACGTGCAGCCCTCGAAGCACATTGCATTTACAACAGGAGGGTTACATACAAATCACAGTGAGCTGCTTCTCTGTGCTCAGTTCTGCAAGGTTTTATGCCTTGGAGATGTTGATGAAGTGATTTGGTCAGAACACATTGCTGTGTTCCCCAGCTCCCTTGCCTGCACCGTGAGGCACACAGGCTTTCAAAATTTCCTAACAGCACAGTTACTAAGGACAACCTTTGACCATGTCATGCTGACAGAGTCCTCATGCTCAATAACTGCCATGCTCACAGGCAATTATTGCCCTCTTCGTGGCAGTTCCTGTTTTATAGCACCCTGGCGAAATGTAATTTGTTATGCTTTGGCTACTTTCATGGGAGAGCTCCATACTAGTATAAACCAGCTAGGTTCACCATCATGCTCTCCCACACTACTGCATTTCCACTGCAGCCATTTCACCAGAGAGAGATTTTTTGTTATGACCCAACTAATAAGGAACAGAAGAGAGACTGGAAAGTCCTTGACTAGCTTCCTTGGAAATCTTCCTCTGCAGAAGAGACAAGCAGCCCACATCAGTGAAAATGGCCAAGTATTTCCTGCCTAATGGCATACAGCTGAGGAAAAGCACAACGCCTTGAGCCTCCAGACCCTTGCCAGTAACTACTGCAGGAATAGCAGTTCTGTGACCTTAGTCCCCCATTTCTTTCTACTGTCGATGGAGCCATTACTGTAACAAATTTGGAGGACATTATGAGGAAGGAAATAAAGAACACAGCTGATAAGCATAATCATAGGCAGTGTGTGCTCTGGAAAAGGCTTTCACTGCACTAGTTAAAAATGCAGGGGAAAAGAACAAAGGTTTGGCCTAGCCTATGCCCCAGGCTCATGATTCCAGAGCTCATTCAGCCTGTATTGCTGACTGCAGCAAAGTTCCCCTAATCTACTGGAATTCAATACTATTATATTTGTCTCTTACTCAGGGAATGAGAAAAAATATGGGAAAGACTTACTGAGAATTGTGGAGCAGTTAACTATAAACCATTTTACTTCAGGTTTAGAGAAACCATCTCCAATTACAAATGTATTTGCATGTAAAAATATAGTAACGCATTTAAGAGGGGCTGAGCTAGCAGCACAAGTTAGAAGCTATCATGACAGAACATCCAGCCACAGGTGGCTGCAAGGTTAGTTTCTCCCTTCTGATGAGATTATTGGTCATTCACTAATGGGTGCCTCACAAAATACTGCTAGCAGTATAAATACCCACTCACTACAAACACAAATAAGCACAGCCACCTGCTGTCTGACCACAACAATTTGTCATGAGATTCAAGTATTGCTGCAGACCCTGTCCCCTTAAACACTAGGGCAGAAAAATGTAAAACTCACAACACACAAGTGAGTTAAAAAGGAAATTTAAAAATTCTTATGGGAACTTCAAACAATGCACACCACCTGTAGGGTTGTTCACAACCATCCAGTCAAAGACAACAAAGGTTATACAAAAAGCATACTCATGTGAAATGTATCTCCCCGAACACCAAATCCCAGAATGAGTCTTGCAGGCAACACAACTCTCTAAACTAGATCACATATACAGGAAAACAAACAGCTTCCATGGAGACTAACAGGCAGAGCAAACTACACCACATGGATTACACCACACTACCTGGGCAGAAAGACTGAAGGGAATACCAGTATCAAGGACCACTCTCGGGTTTTTGAAGCTGTCAAAGTAAAGCCAGAATACTCATTTTGCTCAGGATCATGGACACAAACACCACTCCGAGCTGCTTACCCTACTCTGCATTGATAACAGGGCCTGGCAAAGCAACACTAATCCAGTTTAAGACTCCTCAGGCCAGCTTGAGCCAGGAGCACTGTATGGGATGTAAGCCCTGCAGGGAGAGTGTGCTATTCCATGTTCTGTTTCTTTTCTGCCTCACAGACATTATTCCTGTTTCTGCTTAAGCAGGAGCCAGGAGAGGAGGAACATTACGGTAATTAAAGCACCTTATGAGAGAAAGATTAAGAGCCTTAGGATACTAGAACAGGCTTGGGGAAAAGAACAGCTTTGAAGGCCTAGGGGTGAGGGGTCACCACTGTTATTCTGCATTTTCATCCCATAACTACAATGTTGTGTAATAAAGTGAACAGTGACACTTGCAGTATTTAAGGAACTCAGACTTCGTATTTCAGACTACAAAGAGACAAAGAGCTTTTCCACTGTTTACTTCATTTGTAAAAACAAAAGAACTCTTTGTTTCCTGTTCTAGTCAAACACACAAATAAAGGGAGGGAGTGGCTCACATTTTATTAGTGTTTCCACAGCCTTCAAATGACTAACGCATGTTCAGGGTAATGAAGACAAGGGAAGTGCACGTTTAAGCCAGAGCAGACACTTAACTAGTCATTGAGAAGACTACGTAATTCCATTGGTACAATTCAATTCTGTTGCAACAATCCTGCTATTCCAGCCCTGGGCCTACTTGAAACAGCAAATGCCAATTGTGAAAAAGAAGCTTAAACTAGACCAAACATAAAAGGTTTGCTTATTGCTTTTCCTAAGACATCTTTGAAAAGAAACTGACTGCTGTTGGTGCAGCCAGATCACCACCACCCTGACCACTGTTTCCTCCTGCACTCCTGGATGCTGTTCCAGCTTTTGTCTGCTGGCTGCTCTAAATTTTTTCAGCTCTTTGGGAAGTTACAACTCCTAGGCAACATGGAAAGCACACAGGATACACCATACACCACCAGGATCACAAGAGATGGCCCAGGGTAGCAGCATGGCAGCTGTCCTGAAAGTCATCCCATGCAATTACAGAATTTAACCTGTAGGACTTAAGCAGGAAGAAGAAACAAACTAGTTTTGCAACAGGATCTTTTGATATGAGGTTCCTCTTAACATGTAAACTTCCAAGACTTTATGGAACATCCCAAACCAAATTCCTCATCTGGGCATACAAAATTCTACTTTACTTTCTGCACAAAGGAGTAGCGCATCTTATCCCTGCTCTCTGGCACTCATACTAAGGAGGAGGAATTGCATAACACTTTTGCTCTCAATATCTGAGCAAGATTCCACCAGCAGGCCATACGTAAGGCAATCTTTCAAAGCTGTAGTCATTCTGTCAGCTTGATTTATAGCATCATCCCACATTCCACACATGGTAAAAGCTGGCAAGATCCATTTTAGTAACAGAAGCCTTAAAAGCACAAGTTTCTCATTCTCACAGAAAGTCCTTCAAACAGACATCACTGCTCTGCCTTCTGAAGCCAGAGCAACACCAGACAGCAGGGATCCGGTCCACAAGTGGCACTGCAGGTGTTACAGCATAATAAACACATAGGAATCTACCCCTGACAAGAACAAGTTCACCATTCCTTTATAAATTGCCTCCAGCTCCATACTTGAGTCTTTAAACCTCTATTCTTTAACAGGGAGCTTATTCCATTGACACCAGCACAGAGAGCTCCCAGTTCTACTGATATTGCTGTTTTAAGAAGACTTTTTGTTTCAGGTCAACTAATGTGGAATGGCTAGAAGGTTACCTTTGCTCAAAAATAACACACTCCATAGTCTCCATCCTGTCCCTGGCTGTCAGAACCTGTTCCCACTGTTTGTCTTAAGGCAACTATTTTGTGAGAGCAACTACAAAACTGGATGGTTTTATTTTCTGGTTTTGGATTTTTGTGGCACTGCTGTATGAGTTTTACAACAGTGTCCCATGGAATTGCAGTTCAAAACCTTTGGAAAGAACACTGTCTTCTTGGAAAATATACAAACCATATTAGAGGGTGACATCCATTTTGTAAAATGTAAAACTGAAAAAAAAAGCCAAAAAACTTCTGGGGATAGCAGGTAACGTAAGTACTTTTGGCTGCACTTAGTCAAGATACAAATAAAAATGTCTACGGCTGATTTCTAAGAAATCTGTAGTTCCTTCTCCTCTAGCTATTTATTCTGATTTTATCACTAGAAGAAACGGTAATTTATTTCATAAGCTCTGTTTTTAAAAAGAAAGGGCGAAGAGAGAGAGGGGGAAGAGAGGGAGAACTCACAAGTAAGTTTTTCTGCATCCTCCACCCCCAACTGATTACACAACTCTCACCCGCCTTCTCGTTCCTGTTCTCGATCATGATAATGCAAAGCTACTCAGCTGGCAGCCACCAGGCCACATGAACCCAGAAGACGTGTGCACCTTGGTCACAACCGATTTCTAGTGCCACGGGGCACTCTGGAGCCATCCCACAACTTCAAAACAGCCTAGGACAGCTTAAACAGATAATTAATCACCTCAAAGCTCAGGGTATCCCTTGAGCAAGAAAACAGAGCTAACTCAAGAATGCATAATAAGACATAAGGCACAAGCTATCAAAAAAATGGTAATGAAGTGTTTAATTAAAAATGTACAGGGAAGAAAATTGCTATCAGATTTTTTTGGAGCAGGTCATACACTTTCATATGCACCAGAATTACAAAGGCCTGGAGTTTTGCACTGCATCTCGATGTCTATCCACAGTGCAGACTTTGCCCAGGCTGACCAGTCCAGAGAAACAATGACCTGTGGGGCTGGAGAAGACAGACAGGAGAAGAAGTACTGACAGTGGCAGTACAAACAAAGGGGCAGCTGATGCAATCATAAATCATATCCAGCAGCTGTATTGGCACCCCAAAATAAATATTGCTTTGACATGTTAGATAAAATTGTAATAATAGATTACTACTAAAAATAAAGTTAACTTAGTATCAAATCTAGTACAGCACAAAATCTATTTTTCACACTGGTAAACAGAGACTCCCTTGTGTGACACTGTAAGCACAAACTGCCTACTTTTCAATTTTTTTTTTTAAGAATTCTCTTTAAAAGTGCAAAAGACTTAAAAATGGCCAAACTTCTAGTTTCTTTTTCCTAAACAAAAGCCATGCGTGCATAAACAAACTGAAGTAGAATCATGTCCATTGCTATCCATACCCAGTCTTCATTCTTCCAGACCAATCCTTTCCCAAAGTTTTTACATAAAGTTCCGGCACATTGCTGGAACACAGCAAGGCCAAACACACATAACTGAAAGCAGAAACAACTCTTTAAAGATGACATTTTGAGATGTTGTGTGAAAGAGAAGCATGAAAAATGGATACTGTGTAATTGTCATCACTAGCAAACTAGAAGTTCTTTGTGCATACCCTGAAATTAAGTGATTAGATGTAAGAAAGACAAGGAGGAGAGCCATTGCACTGAGCCCTCTTGACTTTAAAAGATGGCTTACCATTGGAGACAGTCTAATTAGAGAAACAGAATTTGTGAAAACAGGTAACTCGAAACAGGACTGTTACCCTCGATCTCAGTAGTACTTTGCTCATTGGCTACTGTCACAGTGCAATCCACCAGCTGAAACTCTATGGACACATAAAACATGCCAAGAAGATTAGGAAGCAAATACTCTGTTTGGAGGGGAGATGAAAGGTCAAACTTAACCCACTGCAAAAACAGACATTAAAACAAAAAAGGATAACCCCCGAAATAAACAAGTACAGTTATAAGAGCCTGTGGAACCTGTCATTCCACAAAGAGAATGCGAAGGAATTGCCCCCATAGCTGAGGCAAAGTATAGTAAAGCCATAGGGGAAAGTGGGAGGACTGGGTCTGTTACAAGTAGCACAAATAGAGAAAGACCAGCACTATCCAAGAGCAAAAATACAGAGGCAACATGGCATAAAAGGCTGGAACAGTCTGTCCTTGTGAGCCTCAAATTCAATACATGAAATTTCAGGGAAAACCTGGAAGTAACAACAGAAACAAATTATAGAAATGTCATTGAAGTTAAAACAAACAAGCAAGAAAAAATAGAAACATCAGCCATCCTAGGAAATAATTAAGTCCTGAAAAGCAACACTATTAAAACATGAAAGTTTTCAAGGCCTAACAATTTAAGTACTTATTTTTGGATGAGGGTGGAGGGGAAGTCGGGAAAAATTACTCTGGCTCAAATCATGTGCTTAATAACCAGGGGTAATGAAGAAAAACCAAATGAAACCAGCAGCTATATGGCAGTAAAGTTTTCAGAAGAAATTAAGAGTAATACTGGGTTTGCTAAAGGCAAGGAGATGTCAACTGATACTTGGGGGAAAAAATTATATACAGAACAGAATTACTTGTAGGAACAGTTCGGTCCTAGCACCAGAATGGATTAAATTATTTAATAAATTTAAAACAAAATAAATAAAAACCTTCTAATTCCCTCCAAAGAATATTACATACACAATTAAAATAATTCTGCTGTTTATGTCATTATCGAGAGCACTGTGTCCTAGATAATGCATTGGCCATAGGTGACATAACCAAATAATGCAAAAATTGAATTGCCAAGATGCTCTGTGAGTGCATTTTAACCATGTTCACAGAAATCATAGGCTCTTGCTCTACAATCTTCTTTTAATCATCCAGATGCCCAAGGATAACACCCACCCTCGACGCTGTTTTCATAACTTACTGGTGCTTATAACTAAGTACCAGGGATGCCTAATTTTTGCAAAACATTCTCTCCCGGGGAACACTGAATTATCATTATGCAAGTACTCCTTTGTCTTTTAGTTCAGCAGAACTAGAAGGAGACAATTCATTGCAAGTACCGACAGAAAGGTTTCTGCAGGCTCCTGCCTGCAGTATTTCCCCAGAGTGGCTGTACCACTGGCCACCAGCAAGCCTTGCACTACCCCTGCAGCCAGGCACACCTGTGCACGTGCTCTGGGAAGCCATTCCATGCCAAGCTCCAAGGTGACCAGAGCCTGCACAGTGCTTGTACACGTCAGGGAGTGATACTATTATGTGGCTTAAATATTCACAGTAAAAAATTACATACTCCTATCAACAGAACTGCATTCTCTCTCTTTTGAGGTATTGACAAATCTTTCAACATTCACATAAATTATAACTTTTCATTACTTGCAGTATTTATAGTTTCGCACATCTCTTAACTAGATGTACTTAAAACCAACGCAAATTAATTCCATAGTCTGAGCCTCACTTAACAGATGCACTCACCTGAGTTACCCAGAAACTGCCAGCATCTCCATTCAGATGATAGTCATTTGTATATTTTGACTACCTCCAGTAAAACCAAAAATATGACTATTTCTCCTTCTCACACTGTCAGCTCAGGCTTTTCACTTCTCCTCCTGCCAATTCCTCTACTTCCCTTCTGCCCTCTGCTTTCTCTATATACTTCTCCCCCGGAAAACACAGTTCCAATGCAACAAGTAGCTCTGATCTAGTGATGACTCCTCTGTTAGACCGCCAGCTTGTGGTGCCTGAAAGGGTCTCCTGTTTTGCCACTCCAGCACAGCACTTACATGTTGCATTTCGCTGTAGCAGAATCCAGGAAGCCATTATACAGAGTCAGAGGAGGTTTCTTTAAAAAGAAACTGGAAACCAACAATAAGATGCAGCCTGTTACCTATCAGTTCTTTATGGATTACAAAGCATTATTTTGTAGTCAAAACAGAATCACAGAATAACTGTCCTTAGTTGCAGTAATTGCCCAGACCATTTCATCTTTTGTTTCCCAAGTACATTCTCAGTGGTGTAGCATCTATATAATTAGAAGTAACGAGCAAGCTGTTAACAGCATTGACTCACAGAAATCAAGCCCTAATAATATTTTCTTTGTCCAGCAGCACAAGACGTAAGTGTAGAAACAAACTTGCTCTTAAGTATTGAAAGTGGTGTTGAAAGCAAAAGAAATTTGCTTTTGAAAGGCGGCGCATCTTTTGCCTGCTTATCCAAGAATGAGTATTTTCATCTGTAGCTGTGCATGAAGATCTACAAGTGAACCCCCTCTGAAGCCAGCTGGCATCCCGGGAAAATGCAAGAATATACAGCAAGTGTTCCGATGACGTTAATGCCAACTAGACGCTAGAGTAAGTGTGTGGGACCGAGGCTTTAACTCTGAATATGGAGCTAGAGGGGCATGAGAAATGTAAAATACAGTCAGAAAGAACAAGACCTGACTTAGCATAAACCCCTTTACCAACAAGTTTAAAAGTTTCATCTTGGTAATCAGAGCACTGATAATCAGATCTGGCAAGGGGAATAGACCATGTTCCCGAGCCCAGTTAATTCTACTTAAAATAGACTCACACACTGATGGAAAGACGGCATTTAGAGCTTCAAGAAAAGGGGAAATGTACATAAAACATTATTTCCTCAAATATTTCAGTCAAAGCTTTACAGCTAGCAAGCAAGCAAGCACCTTTAGACCGGAGCAGAAACACAGCCAACTTACCAAAAAAGTATCCGCAGAATGTTTGCAACCAGCAACACTAGGCAGACGTAGGTGGAGAAGCCCTCCGCGTTCTGGGTCCGCCGAATGTCCCGGTACTGGGGGATGTAGGGCACGACGCCGCCGAACACCATGGCCCCAGCGGCGCCCCACGACACCAGCTGCTGCATGGGCACCAGCAGCCACTCCAGGCCGCCCGGCTCCATGCCGGGCGCCCGCGGGGAGGCGCTCAGGCTGAGGGATGCCCTCAAGCTGAGGGTGCCCCGCCGCAGCTCTCCGGCCGGGGCCGGCTCTAGCCACGGGCGGGCTCCTGGCCGGGATGCGGCACCATGGCTGCTGCGCCCTCTCCCGCGGGGCCCGGACCTGGGGAAAGGGACGGGGTGTGAGCCCGGCTCTGCCGAGGGCGGCTCCGGCCGCTGCCAGCCGGGCGCTGGCGAGCCCGGACCACCGCCCTGCCGCGGGCGGGTCGGAGGCGCTCCCGCCCCAGCCCCAGCCCCAGCCCGGGGCTCCGCAGGGGAAACCCGGCCCCGGCAGGGCAGCCGCGCCACTCCATCGCTGAGGAGAGCAGCCAGCGGCCGGGCAGGGCGCGGACACGCGGCTCCGCCGCCACCTCCGCCCGGCCCCTGGGTCGTGTCTCCGAGGGGGCTTCTCCGCCTCCCTTGCCCACCCGGGCTCTCCCCGCCCCGCGGACACGCACGGCCGCCCGCCCCGCACCTGCTCCCCGAGCTCCGGCCGCCACCTCCACGCCCCGCCGCCGCTCCGCGGGCGGGCGGGCAGAGGCGGCCGGGGCGGCCCGTGACGCACCGCGAGCGGCCGCGCCTCCGCCAATGAGCGCCGGGGCCGCCCCTTCCTCCGGCAGAGAACGGCGGCGGCGGGCGCGGCATCGAGCCCGGGCCCCTTCTTCCCCTTCCACCTGGCTGCCGCCCGCGGGCAGTACCGGNTACCGGGACACGGCGGGCGGCTCGGCCCCGGAGGGTGCTCAGCTCCCCCGGCAAAGAGGCGGCGCCGGGCGCACCTGGGCGCGTTCCCCTCCGCGGGCCGCGCTGAGCTGCCGCCCCGGGTCCTGCTCCCTAGGAGTTACGGAAAATTCCGTCACGCCTCATGGACAAGGGGGAATGGCTTTAAATTGAAAGGGAGTAGGATTTAGATTAGGTATTAGGAAGAAATTATTTACTGTGAGAGTGGTGAGACACTGGAACAGGTTGCCCAGAGAAGCTGTGGATGTCCCATCCCTGGAAGTGTTCAAGGCCATGCTGGATGGGACTTTAGGCAACCTGGTCTAATGAAAGGTGTGCATGGCAGGGAGGTTGGAACTAGATGGTCTTTACNGGCGGGCGGGCAGAGGCGGCCGGGGCGGCCCGTGACGCACCGCGAGCGGCCGCGCCTCCGCCAATGAGCGCCGGGGCCGCCCCTTCCTCCGGCAGAGAACGGCGGCGGCGGGCGCGGCATCGAGCCCGGGCCCCTTCTTCCCCTTCCACCTGGCTGCCGCCCGCGGGCAGTACCGGGACACGGCGGGCGGCTCGGCCCCGGAGGGTGCTCAGCTCCCCCGGCAAAGAGGCGGCGCCGGGCGCACCTGGGCGCGTTCCCCTCCGCGGGCCGCGCTGAGCTGCCGCCCCGGGTCCTGCTCCCTAGGAGTTACGGAAAATTCCGTCACGCCTCATGGACAAGGGGGAATGGCTTTAAATTGAAAGGGAGTAGGATTTAGATTAGGTATTAGGAAGAAATTATTTACTGTGAGAGTGGTGAGACACTGGAACAGGTTGCCCAGAGAAGCTGTGGATGTCCCATCCCTGGAAGTGTTCAAGGCCATGCTGGATGGGACTTTAGGCAACCTGGTCTAATGAAAGGTGTGCATGGCAGGGAGGTTGGAACTAGATGGTCTTTACAGTCCCTTCCAACCCAAACCATTCTGTGATTCTGTGATTTCTGTGGCTCTCAGAATTGCAGTGGCTGAGGAGGGAAAATGTGCATCTTCTACCCCAAGCAGGGGAGACCCAAAGTGACCAGGGAGTCTGTACTGCTGCTTGCACATGGCCAGCAGAGGACAAGTGCTGCACACAGATGTTGTGTGAGAATGACAGCATGGACACTGCATCCACCTCCTTTAGCCACACTAAAAAGGATGGATCATCCAAGTGGCTGCACAGCTGTCCTCAAAGCTGTTCCTTGTGCTCCCCATAATACTACCCCAGACGTGCTTCCTTCCAACTTCTAAGTGCCCCTGCTGCTCATCTGACAAGTAGGAAATGAGACAGGTTTTCCTGCATCTGAGTGATGTATTATTTTGTGTCCTATAGCAGCAACTGCAAATGTTTTTTGTGACTCTTAAAGGGGAAAAAGACCTGAATTAAAAATAGAAATGTCTGTTTCAGGGCTTCAGAAGTCTTTTGTTTGCTTCCTGCATAGCAGCACCTTGCTCAACTGCAACCATTTCTTCCACTGGGCAAGTTCTTGCAGCACAGGAACCTGCACATTACTGCAGAATGTATTTGTCAAAGACATTCTTGGAGTACCATCACACCAACATCCAAAACAGCCTCCTATGTAGATCAGGTAACCCGTGATAACATTGGGACTTACCTTTCCTACAAGGAAGTAGCAGCTCTGCTACTTGAACAAAGCTCTGTTGCATTACACAGACGTGATAGTTTGATTGCCAAAGTATAAAATACATTGCAGAGGTTTTGAATCCTGATTTTTGGATGGCAATCCTGAAGTTCCTGATTTCATCACATCTGACTCATTCAGAGAGAGTATAACAATCCAATCATGTGTAAACTGCATTGTTTAAAACATTTTATTATTTAATGGCTCATATTTTGTATATCATTTGTGCATTGTTATCATCAGGCAGTTATGCCAACTTCTTTCCATACTTTCCTTGGAGCCCTTAGCACATTATTTTTCTTTAAGCACAACGGTCTAAACAAACCTCAAGCTGCAAATAAGAGTAGTCCATATTAGGAAGCCAATTTTTGTTCATGTAAATACAAGTATATTGAGAAATCATGGAGAAATTATCTTGAGAAAATAGGTATTTTGAAGTAATGGTTACCTGCGTAGGAGAAACAGCCCAGGCTGGCACCAGATCTCCAGGTTAGCTTCCAGAATTATTCCAGGATGCTCTTAAGTCTATGCAATAACAAATTGTATACAATACTAAGATTCTAAAGTACTCAACTGGAAACAGACAACTGCCTTAACTTAGGTTGTTCTCTCTTACTTGAAACTGTACGGGTAAAAACTCTGAATTACAGCACATTTCTGTGTGAACACAATTGAGGTTTGGTCACTGAAAAACGTCCTAGTTGTTCAGGAATTAATCCATGGATGTAAGCTAAACTGACCAGTGACACCAGACACTGGGTAGGAGGAAGAATGACAGGTTGGCTGAACTCCTCGGGCTGAGCAGCTGCCCAAAAGCTTGTGCCAGAGTCAGGGAGGGACCCTTCAGGTCTCAGGATATTCTAAAAAGCCTGGGGCAGGATTTTTTGGTAGTGGTACGATCATGAGATGCTTGCTGCCTCCAGCATAGCACCCTGCCCGGCACACAAACATCCAACCACAGCAGACCCAGCAAGACTCCAGTAGGAGAGTGCCCTGGAGGAAATTTATCTAAACCTTGAGCGATAACAGGTGATTGAAGAGAGTCTTGCATCATCAAGGAAAAGTTCCGCAACCTGCAGGTCTGAGTGCAGTCACATAAGAATGAGCCTTGTGAGGCTTCATATCAAAGTAGATTTCTGTATCTGGGAGATAGTAACTGAAAAGTTCAGAAGCGGTCAGAAGGACCACTCTCTTGGTGTAAAAGCAGAGCCTACCCTAGAAACAGTACTGCTTCACTGCCAGACAGCAATCCTCTGTTTCAAGTGAGGAGAAAAAGAACAGGTACATTTATTTTTCCACACAGACTGGCAAAATTCCCCCATTTAAAAAAGCCACAAACCTCTATCTGCTAGAATTACCCATTACCCATTCAGAGAAGAGAAACAGACAAAGTTTCACACCAGATCTTTGAAGACTAAATGAATCTTTTTAGGACATCTGCTGTAGGAGAATTGAAATTGATTATGTGAACAGCTCTAGCCACCTAGTTATGAACTAGCTTCTAGCAGTTAACATTTTGGTGACAACGTAGTCCCCAAATCTCCAAACATAATGAGAATTTTGATTTATTTAAGAAATCTGATAAGAAATGTTTCTGTAGTGTCTTTGGATATGGTTTAAGCAAGCTGAAAATGGTGAACAGACATGGGATGTTTTCAAAGGGCTTTTAACATTGGTAGAGGTAGTAAAAATTATTATATAAGGTTTAGTTTTTGCAAATGGGTCCACTGACTTAAAAAAGTAAGCAGAGCCCCATTTCTACAAGTGACTCCATATGGCCATATTCCTATCAGGACAACACAGGGACCAACAGGACACAGGAATGAACCACCCAATGGACCAGTTTAATGACAAGCCTTAGCTACCTCTGCAGTTTTTTACACAAAGAGGAGGGCAGCTGTTGGTGCTTCACTTGTAGTTACTGCAGTAGCAAAAATAGCAGATTTCTGCAAGTCTCCCAACCAGTCTGTTGTTCTGTCACTTGATTTTGAAAGATGAATATTAAAATTATTTTATAGTCTACATTAGAGAAATACTGTTGCACAGAAGCAAGCATAGGAAGTCACTGCAAGACATAGGCTAAACTGCAGATAAGCTTTAAGTCACTCCTTGAACACATTGCACAATAAATATTGTCATAAGGGTGAAGTGAATCCCTATGGTAGCCGAATTCCCTTCAATTATCACATTATAAATCTCATTCTTGAGATTACAGCCATGGGGAGATTAAAAAGAAATATTCACTGTACTGTTCATAAAACAAGTAAATGGGTCTTAAGTGTCTTGAATTTGGCGATTCCTACCATAATGTATTATCACTAAATCAGCTGTCCTCTCCATTTTTCAATTTTTCCCTACTGCAGCTGGTGGCAGAAGCTACCTCCAGGCCCCTTCTAGCACTGGTGAGCCCCTGTTCTGGCAGCTGATGGACAGAATCAAGCTAGCGTTAATAGGAGATAACAGTTTTATTGCACATCTTCACCACTTTTCCTTTCTCCTTCTGCACCAGTCTTTGCAAACAGAACAGTGAATATCAGAATGAGTGGAACAGCCACCTGCATGTAAGCTCTTCCAAGGAGGAGCTCTGACAAACATGCCCCAAGCCTACAAGCCCATCCCTGGGCAGTAGTCACATGCTTTGCACTGGGGAGCAGGAACCAGGACCATGCAGGCTGATGATTAGACTCCTTTCTGTACTTGGACTGCTACCATCTCCACAGACAAATGGAGAAAAAGCACCAAAGCAAACATGCCAGAGCAGGAATCAGCCTGACAGCTTGCAGAGATACATGAACTCTTCTTCAAACCATTACAGCTTTGTAAACAATGGGCAAAGTTCAGAGTGGGGAAATAAATAAACAGCAGTCCTGGTTCAACTTCTTACTTGAGTAAGCAGCTACAGGTAAGAAGTTGAATCAGGACTGCTTAACCCACAGCCTACTCTTCTGTCAAACAGGTCTAGCTGGCTACAATCATTTCTTTGTCACCTGCTCTTGGGATGCTTTTGGTGTGTCCCCTGGCATCAAGGTCACTGCAGCAGTTGGCTGCAGCAGAGAAGCCCATAGGCAGCTCCCGATCCACCTGCATATCCTTGCCCACGCCCAACAACGCAGCCATAAGTTCTCACCTCCACAACCTTCAGGAGTAGAGCTGCTTTCTCTTAAGAAAATATGTAATAGAGGAATGTCTCCACAGATGGGATCGGCACGGTGCGCCATGGGAAAATACCATGCAGGCTCCATTCATTCCTGAGCCAATGCATGGTTCTCAGCATCAGAAGGGACATAAGGTCTATTCAAGATCCAGATTCCCCCTTTTTTTCCATCTTATTAAAATGGCTATTTTATTAAGCCGTTTTTTGTTGGACCTTTCTTGACATGATGCAGAAAGAGCTCTGCACCCTCTCTCGTGCACTTCACCCCTCCCTGGGGCAAAATGCTCACTAATTACAGGATCAATTGTGTTCTGAAAGAAGCTGCTGATACCAGAGAGTGAGTTGGGAAAGAGGGACTGTAGTGTGGTGGGTTGATCCTAGGCAGCAGTGAAGCCCCCCGCTGCCACACTTGCTCCTTCCTGCAGGATGAGGGAGAGAATCAGCAGGGTGAAAACATGGGAAAAACACTTATGGGTTGACATAAAAGTCTAGCAGTGAATAAAAAGAACAAAAGTAAGTGATGCAAAGGCAACCACTCACCACCTCCCACCAACAGACCGAAGCCCAGCCAGTCTCCGAGCAACAGCTACTTTGGAAGTAACTTCCCACCCGCAGCCTGGTTTTATAGCTGAGTGTGATGCTGTGGGTCCAGCATGTCCCTTTTGCCGGCTGGGTCAGCTGTCCTGGCTGCTTCCCCTCTCACCCTCTTGCGCACCCCCAGCCTGTTTGCTGGTGGGGGAGGGCAGAGTGAGAAACAGAGGCAGCCTTGATGCTGTGCAACCACAGTTCAGTGACAGCTAAAACACTGGTGTGCTGCCAGCGCTGTTTTGGTCACAAATCAAACACAGAACCATACGGGCCACTATGGAAAAAGCTAACTACATCTTAGCCAGAGCCAACACAGGGCATGAAATGCAATTTGGGAAATCCTTAAGCTGGCTTTATCGCTGAACAAGTGAGGGTGCAAATGCAGTGTCTAAAGTGTCAGAATTACCCCTAGTCTGCTCTGACTCATTTTGTCTCACTTTTGATGAAGCTGTGGAGTAAATACGAAGCAGAAAGAGAAAAGAAAAATGACAGAGAAACTACAGCTTCATCATGATTCAAAATACCACCAGGTGACCTGGAGTCAGTAGCATTACAGCACCCTGTAAACTGATTTTTTTTTTCTCTGTTCTAGGACAAGGACAAAGTACTTCTGGGTGGCATTTACACAGTGTAGCACACACCTGGCTTGTTTCTATTAGATAAGCTCAACATCTCTGGTACACTTAAGAGCAGAACTAAACTAAATTCATGCTCTCCTTACCATGAGCAAAGAGTGCAGAATGGGGGGAAAAAACCCCCAAAGACCAACTCTATTGCAAGAGTAACACTTGAGTCGAAGATACTTTAGATGAGACAGACACAAACACTGCAGACTGATTTTTCTGAAACCCCAAGGAGCTGCCGTTACAGGTGCTTTTGATTAATACAGCATCTATCCCAGAGAGAAAATAAACATCCTCACATGTCCTCTGAGGCCCTCTGACCAGCCTCAAAAGTGGGAGCAGCCTTGGGGGCCCATGCCACTGCACCTCTTCCCCAGTTGTAGAAGGCCAAGTCTCCAGCACTCTTCTGCTCAGCTGACACTTGTGCTACCTATGCTGGCAGTGTCCCTTGGCACCCTCTGGCCTCTCTATGTCCTTGTAATTTTAGATGCCTTTTGCCAGGCATGCTTGGAATATGCACCCAAATGTCTCCTGCTGGCAAACACCATGTGGAACATTAAATGGAGCCAAGGCAGGAAGGCCTCCTACAGCACCCAAGCTGCATAAAATATCTGTCACAACTCTGAGCACCTCCCCTCTGCCACAAATACCTCACAGAAGGAGCAGGCAGGCCACTGCCAGTCAAGGTTTCAGTCTTAAGAGCATATTTGCAAAAGATCTTTGTTTCAGATGAGAAAGGGCAAGCTTTTTCTCCCAACAAAAAAAAAAAAAAAAAACAAAGGATCAGATTACCACACTCTTGGCTTTTTTTATTACTGTCATTGCTCACTGACCCACACCTTGCTGTTAAAGCATGCATCCTACACCCGCTGTTCCCCAGTGTTATTACCCACATTTGCCCAAATCCAGTCATGTTTTATGCAACCATACTAAGTGCTTTCCACTAATTCAAGGTGAATTTAAACTGCCTGTACCAGGAAAACACTCCAGTTGCCTTCTCTGGGAAAAATTGTCTCTGAAGCTGCAAGGAAACATTAGCATAAGCACAGTTTGGTCACAGGAAACTTTACCCACAGTTCTTTACACCTTCTGGAAATGCAAAATGGGCATTTTCCAATGAACCACTCCCTCCTTTGCCCAGCTTCCAACCTCTTCAGCACAGACTCTCTTTATCAAATATTTTAGAAAAATACTCTTTCCATCACACACCGCAGCACATGTCGTGTTTAATCTCTGTGCACAAAATGCATATTCTGGTCTTGACCATGAGGTCCCTGGAAGAGAGCCACACCAGGCAGTGGGACCTGAACACGTGAGGTCAGCTCCCTGTCCTTGTGCCGCAGGGGCTGCCCGTCCTGCCCTCATGGCAGAGCCTCGCCTGTTGCACACTGCGTTGTCTTCGAGAAAGCTCCTCTGTGCACGGGTAAGGAGCAAGGGCACGGGGTGGTTTGAACACAGCCCCCAGATGCAGTGTCAGGTGCCAGCAGCGGGCCACCAGCCCAGAGAAACAGACCCTGCTCCCTCTACCACCAGGGACAAACGCCTCCAGCTCCCTCCTGCAGCCTTTCAGGAGGGACACTGTGTGGTGAATACTCCTTCACCCTCACTATCCAAAGACAATGGAACAAGGCTGGAGCACAAAAAACCATGGGAAGCAACATCTCTTACCAGCCATATCTGGGAAACATAGCTGGAGATTTCTGGATCACCACATAATAATTCAGTCAACAGCAGCTAGGCGGGTGATTTCACAGAGCCACGAATTACATGCAGCTCTCCAAAGAGCCAAAGGATGCCGCCACCACCCACCACGCCAGCCTCTGTTGTCACTTTTCTGCTACTCCTGCATTTATCCCCGGTGCAAAACACTTACAGGGAAAACTACACCCGGTGTTCTGTTACAGCCACTTAGCAAGACATGATGCCCACAGCACACACTGAACTCTGATCAAGATTATCTAACCCTGTCAGTTTTCTTTCTGAAGAAACTTGCAGAAAGGGGCTGACTGAAAAAATTCACAATAAGGGGGTTTGTAAGCAGTAGTCCCGAAACAGAACACTTTTATTAAAGGCAGAGCACCTCCATCAGGGATCAGGTTTCCCAACGGCTGGAATTACCCTTTTCTCTTCAAAGATACAGAACCTGAAATTTGAACCACGAGCAAACACCCAAGCTTTTAATATTCACCTCAAATGACTTGGTCTTTCAAAGAAGCACCAGCTGTCAGACACCACTGACCCGAATGCCTTTTCCCCTGCCTGAGGCATTTGCGTTTCATTCACCACGTCTTTCCATGCTTTTGAATAACAAGTTGTTACTTCTACTGATGTTACCATATGAAAGAAAAGTGATGCCTTCACCAGGAAGTATTCCAGTGTAACAAGCTTTCAGTGAATTGCATTATGCTGAGTCAAGAGATCGGGTAAATGTTAAAGTTGGCTGCAAGAACCATCAGCACCATTTAGGATTGCTGCATTGATGACCTAGCAAAGCCAGACAGTTGTTTCTGCACATTGTGTCCCTCTCAATCACGACTGCAAAGTGACACAAGAGAAGCTACCTGAGAGGGAAGGACTAAGCGCAGCATGACTCAAAGACCCAGCCCAACAATTTGTTAGCAAAACCACCATGATTGTGGTGCAAGCACTAACTTGTACCTAGCCTTTTTCTCTTCAGAGAAAACTTTTAATATTGACCATGCCTCTGCTAGGAAGAAGAAAAAGCAAACCCATAAAATTTGCAGTGCCATTTGCATCTTGCCTTCTGATCTGCAGCCAAACAAGCTGCCATGTTGGCCCAGGAACACTTGCCTCCCTGTCTCCTTCCAGGAGTAAATTTCCTGTTTTCTTTCTTACCACACAGGCTATTAGGCTTCTCTTTGAGATGTCCTCTCTCTTACCTCACCTCCATTCCAAAGCAACCCTGAGGCAGACATGCTTGGGAGTATGTGAGCAGAGGATTCCTTCCCCCTGGTATATAAAATCTTACTTGTCAGCAAAGAGGAGGGAAAGGGACTCTGTGTAACATCCAAACACCAAGAGTAATGCATTTCTACAACAGCTCTTCTATCTCTCCACACCACAGGCTTTTACAGCATGGCAGTGAACTTGGAGCTTAGGTCTTATAAATGTTTAAACATGCTTTTATTTCCTATCCTGCTACCCTGACTTCTCCTTCCAGCTGTGGAGGGACTGGAATTTCCCTAGGAAAGAGCAAGGGAAACATGCTTTGGATACCATTTCAGCGCACACTGTGAAGAGTTCACAGCACAGGTCTGCAGTACTGAAATAGGATGGAAGCAGATGGCACCTCAACCTCGAGGTCACCCTATTTTTTATTTTTACTTCATGTTCTTCATACCAAGAAGACAGATTTAGACTGAAAATGTCTAAAGTCTAAGCTTTTTACTGAAAGAAAGTAGCATAGAGCATATTTTGGCATGTAAAAATAATTTATGTTGTCAAATCTCTTTTGCTCCTTTCTCAAACCCCCTCAGGACCTGTTTTTGTACTCATTGCCAAAATGAACTTCTTGTTATTCTTTTAGTAAATTGAGCATACTTATTGCAGTAAATACTCTTTTGAACACTGGTGGTTTACTGGTTCTCAGCTAACCCTCTGCTTTTGAAACAAAACAAAAGGGTCTTTGCTCAGCTTCCTTTAGCCCATGGGTGCATGCCCAGCATGGACTATGCTTTTAAAATATGGCTCATCTTACATCCCCAGATTTCAGACCCTGGAAATGTATGCAACAGCTCAACTCTGAACTTCTAAGCCCTCTGAGAAGGGAGAGACGAGAGGACAGCAGAGCAAAACCAAGCATGCTAGTTCCATTATAAGTAAATTCATTGTTAAGCAAACTCTGTTTGGTCTTGCCATTTGTCTCTTCTATTCTTAGGCTTTCTGAACTTTGGAACTTTTCCATGACCACTTTCAGCTTTAAAGACACTTCCATTTTTATTTCATAAACTCAGCTGTGCACTATTGGCCTAATTCAGCTCTAGATCTGAACTAAGAGGGCCATTTACATCAGCTGCCGAGCCCACAAAATAAAAGAACCAGACCTCTGAACGGAGAAATGCACGGTGAAATATTTCCTTCAGTCTCTTTCACACTTTTAATTGCCTATCCTTCATTGCTGGATACTGTATTTTTTTTTGTTCTGACCACAATGACCTACCTCACAAAAATGAGGAGCTAATTACAGAAAGCCTTTATCAAGTCATGCTTGTTTTCAGTTGAACTCTAACCTGGCCATTGCTAAAATGTGGGACTATAAAGATGTAGTGGAATTTCTGCGAATTGGTTGGTTGTATAATGCTTGCTCCTCTGCATTTCCAGCTGGTTATTTATCCTTGCAAGCTCTTCAGTACAAATAGGACTCTATGGCTTTGTTCAAGATAAGTGGGCAGAGCAGACAGAGCCACTTCGACTGCCTCTGGGGGAAAATACTGCTGCGTGAGAGGGAAACTTTTGTAGCTCTTCTGGAAGGAGGGAAAACCAGGAAGACTATGGCTATTATCAGAAGTAAAAATGCAAAAATAGTACAGCCCTACTACCTAGCCCTAAAGGAAAGAAAATTTATTATCGACAAATAAACAGGTAAGAAGCACCAACTGTTCCTTATTGCTTATGCAACAGAACAAAAAAACTATGTGGTTGAAGCTAGTGGCTACATACAAAAGTAAACCCTATCTACATGCATAATATTGTTCAAATTGTTTTATCTAGGAGCTTTCTAGAGCAGTAACACTGCTAAAACACTCAAGCTTTGCAAAACTTGCTTGGTTTTTCTTTCTACAATGAGAGCAACCTGCAAGAGTGAGAAGATAAGGGTGTACAGAGGAGCCACAATTATGGGAAGCAGGTAGCACTGCGAAGGTTGGCTTTGATGCCAGAATTTCACCCCAGAGATTAACACACCTTCCCAAATGAGGTGGGGAAGGTCAAGAAGGAAAACAATTAAGTTTATTAAGAAAGATTCTAAGTGGCAGGCTTACAGCAACTGAACTAATTCCTAACTCAGAAATTTCTTGTGCATGAAGACACGTTTGGCATATCTAGCATATGTAATTACACAAAGTAATTGACCAAGGTAACTTATTGCCCAACAGTGATATGCTCCTAACCATACGGACACAGTAAACTGAAAACCTCTTCATTTACATCAGGCAAGAGTCCCAGCATCCAGGTCATCTGCACAAACAAGTAGACACCTCTGTAATAGCTGCACCAGGAGCTTTTTACGCTGTTCAGCCCAAAAGACAGGGATGACCTAGATGCTGGTACGGCTGCAAGAGGCACCGTGCAACTCTTGCTGATGCCTTTGGTGTTGTCTCGCTCGACACTGCAGGGCAAGGAACTTCAACCCCCACGGTATTTTTACCACTCCATCTCACAAAACCAATTACACGGGAAAAAGGAAGCAAACCTTTAAAAAAAAAAAAAAAATTGTAAGACCTCTGAAGATCGAACCTCGACATCCTTATTTAGTTACTGCCGTGAAATGACGATTTCTTCGGCAAATAAAGGACTGGTAGTTAGGGACTCCCCGGCTCCCTGCGGAGCGCTGCGCAGCCTCTCCCGCCTGCCTGCCGTTGCGGGCGGGGCCGTG